>PVJC01023603.1:0-26260 GCA_004026665.1 Murina feae | reverse complement strand
GGATCAGGGAGCAGGAAAAGGCTGGCCTGACCACGAGGCAGGGTTTTCCCTGCTTTCTGGTGGCTGGAGGAAGATGGGCAGTAGGCAAGCTTGGGAGGCAGGCAGCACCCAGCCCTGGTCACAGCTCAAAAAAGAGAACAACATGCAGGGGAAGGCAAGAGTCTGAGAGATCAACATAGAGGGGGTGCCTGCTCCAAGCCTTGATGGTGTGCCTGGGGGCAGGTCCCCAGCCGGTAGACACACACAGGAGGACTGCTCCGAGCCTCAGATGCGGCTGGAGGTAGGTCCCCAGTGCCCCCCACACACACACACCCACAGAAGGCGCCTGGCAGACTGGGGCCATCATAGGACATCCACTGAGGGGTCCCAGACTGTGAGAGAGCACAGGCCGGGCTGAGAGACTCCCTCCACCCCAAGTGCACAAATTTTTGTGCACCGGGCCCCTAGTTAATAAATAAAACCAAATAAAGAAACATAAATAGGTAGACAGATGTCTGACAAATGTAGTAAGAAAAAAAAATAGCACAGTCACTACAGGGATTATAGACAGTGTGGTGCACTGTTAGCCACGTGTGCGCGTGGGCACCAGGGAAGGGACCGCACAGGGAGGGGCACTGACCTCGGAGAAGGGACGCAGGCAGAGAGGAAGGGGAGGAAGAGAGGAGAGAGACATGCACAGCGGTGGCAGATGCTGGGACTTGGGTTCACCCCTCTTCACATTTGGTTCCGAAGTTAAAATGGGGGAAAATGAGAGGAAAAATTACACCTTCAGAGCAAAAGCCTTAAGCAAAAGCAGCTGTGTTCTCCTGGCGGGGTGCTGTGGAAGAGCCTCTCTCTTCATCCCAGAGGAGGGGAGGTGCGGGCACCATCAAAAGAAGAGCTGGAAGGAGCACCCACCGCACACACCCCTAACCCACCCACCCCCACCCCCATCTCTGTGAAATGCAAGGAACCCAGACGCTCCCTTCAGCTCCCTGCCGGGCTGGTCAGGAAGGCACCGCCCTGTGCGGAGCTCTCAGTGAGCCCTCTGCTGCTGCAGGTGCCTGACCTGCAGGTTGAGACCGGAGACCATTTCTGGAGAGGAGGTGTGGGGAGATGGAGGGGGGTGGGGGACGGTGCTGGAGAGCAGGGGGAGGGGGCTCTTCAGGAGCCTGTGGGAACCCTGGGCACACCAGGGCACAGGCCCTGAAGACGACCTCATGAAATGAGAGAGGAATGTGAAGGCCTTGCTCCTTTGTGCCTGAGCAGACGTGCAAACTTCTCACCACAACACAAACATGAAGTTTGAATTAATTGACAATGGTGCTAATAAAGGATGTTACAAATATGCAGAGCAGCCACTAAAAATTATGTGGTGGACTTTTTTCCTGGTAAGTGTGCATGGCTTACTTTTAATTGGTTTAAAAAATATTATAAAACAGTATGACAAGGTTCACTTTTAAAGAAAAGCCAAAAAATCTGAAATGTACACACTGAATATGTTCACAGTGGATATACTGCAGCCATTTTTAGGGGATAATATTGTTGCAGAAGACCACAGAAAAACCAAGCAACGCTTTAGAGAAAAGGAGGGAACTGTTTAATACGCCGGTGGACTCAGGGAATAACTTTCCAAATCTGAGTAAAGTAACATTCAGGGAGCTTCTGTTTATATCTCCCTGTGGTCTTTGTCCCACAAATATGGATTATGCTTCTGGTCCTTTTCACGGACCTTGCAAGAAGGCCCCCAGGTGTTGGGGATCTCCAGGCCATATCTGATGGTTTGGCCTGGTGCCAGCGTTAATAACCCTCCCTCCGGGCCCTAGCTGGTTTGGCTCAGTGGATGGAGCGTCAGCCTGCGGACTGAAAGGTCCCAGGTTCGATTCCAGTCAAGGGCATGTACCTTGGCTGCGGACACATCCCCAGTAGGAGGTGTGCAGGCGGCAGCTGATCGATGTTTCTCTCTCATCGATGTTTCTAACTCTCTATCCCTCTCCCTTCCTGTCTGTAAAAAATCAATAAAATATATTTTTTAAAAAAAATAAATAAATAACCCTCCCTCCGGGACAGTGTACTGTTTACAGTTTTATGGGCTCTGTAACAGGTTCTGCAAGATCGATTTCTGGGCAGGAGGTAGTGACTTAATCATAGTTTATCAAGAATGTACCCTGAGTTTGCTGGCATGGATGCAGATCACTAGCCCCCAAATATCAGGGTTACATTGGAATTAGCCCTTTTTGGCAATCTCAATATTACAAATAGCTTTAACCTTATCTGCATTATCTATTTTTTCTATAATGAATATAAACTATTTGTGTGATTAAGTATAAGGATATTTATCAAATTAAGCTGGAAGAAAAAGAAACCCTAAATTTAAAATGAGGGTAGCTCTGGGAAAATTGGACAGATATGTGCAAAAAATGAAACTAGACCACCAATTTACACCATACACAAGAATAAACTCAAAATGGCTTAAAGACTTAGATGTAAGTCACAAAACCATATAAATCCTAGAAGAAAAAAATAGGCAGTAAAAACTCAGACATCCCTCAGTCTTTGCTGATATATCTTCTCTGGCAAGGGAAATAAAGGTAAAAATTGTGAGGTTCTCAGTGCAGGAGGAAACTTAGTCAGAGAGTCAAGTCAGGCAGATTAAAGGAGGGGAATTTATACTGTGCTCCTGGGCGAGGTCCACAGACCTACCGAGAGGGAATAAGGGGCGTTTTTTTATACAGCTGTTCAGTGAGGGTGGGGGAGCATGAGCTGTGGGAGTTCCCGCTGCAGGGGTCTTCACGGTTTCCAGGAAAGAATCTATGTCTCCATCTGTCTGGTAGCTGACCTGTTAGGAATTTCAGGGAGGGCCCAGTATCTGCGTGGCCATCTGCGTCGGGGAGGCATACATCAGTCTATGGACCTTCCTTCGAACTAACAAAAGTGATTAAGTGGAACTACATCAAACTAAAAAGCTCTTGCACAGTAAAAGAAACCATCAACAAAGTGAAAAGAGAACCCACTGAAGGGAGAGCATATTCACCAATGATATATCTGATAAGAGGTTAATTTCCAAAATATATAAAGAACATCTACAACTCAACACAAAGAAGACAAACAACCTAATTGAAAAATGGGCAAAGGATCTGAATAGACACTTCTCCAAAGAGGACATGCAGTTGGCCAAGAGGCATATAAAATAATGCTCAACGTCACTGATCATCAGAGAAATACAAATTAAAGCCACAATGAGGTACCATCTCAGACCTGTCAGAATGACTCCCAGCAATAAATCGACAAACAAGTACTGGTGAGGATGTGGAAAAAAGGGAACTGTAGTGCACTGCTGGTGGGAATGCAGACTGGTGCAGCCACTGCCAAAAGCAATATGGAGTTTCCTCAAAAAATTAAAAGTGAAACTGCCTTTTGACCCAGTGATTCTACTCCTGGGAATATATCGTAAGAAATATTAATTTCAAAGAATATATTCACTCATATGTTCATCTGAAGCATTATTTATAGCAGCCAAGATCTGGAAGTAGCCCAAGTGCCCATCAGTAGTTGAGTGGATAGAAAAGCTGTGGTACATTTATACCATGGAATATTACTTGGCCTTAAAAGAAAGAAATCTTACCTTTTGCGACAGCATGGAGGGACCTGGAGAGTATAATGCTAAGTGAAATAAGCCAGTCAGAGGAAGACAAGTATCACATAATCTCACTCATATGTGGAATCTAATGAACAAAATAAACTGGTGAACAAGATAGAAACAGAGGCATGGATGCATGGAACAGACTGACAGCTGTCAGAAGGGAGGGGGTTGGTGGGCTGGATGAAAGAAGGTGAAGGTATTAAGCAAAAAAACCCCATAATATATGAAACACAGAGACACAGACAACAGAGTAGCGACAGAGAGAAAGGGGGTGGGGAATATGGGGGGAAGGGGGGTATCGGGACAGAAGGAGACTCTGCTGGGGGCAGGTGCAGGATGCAGTGTGCAGGTGATGTGTTATTGAGTTGTACACTTGAAACCTGTATGGTTTTGTGAACCAATGTCACCCCAATAAATTCAATAAAAAATAAATAAAAATAATAAAAAATAAAATGAGGATGGCTCATTAAAATGAGGATAAGGTCATTTCCTAAGGCTCCACAGCTGGAAATGGCAGAATCTTCCACCAACGGCCCAGGCAGGGACAGCATACCTGCCCTCAGGCAGCACCTGCTGTGTTTTCAGAATGCCACTAGTGTGGTATCCTATATAATAAAAGGGTAATATGCAAATTGATCCTAACAGCAGAACCACTGGGAATGACTGGTCACTATGACACACACTGACCACCAGAGGTTAGATGCTCAATGCAGGAGCTGCCCCCTGGTGGTCAGTGCACTCCCTCAGGGGGAGCTCTGCTCAGCCACAAGCCAAGCCTCCAGCTGCCAGCACAACAGTGGTGGTGGGATCCTCTCCTGCCTCCTCAGCAGAGCTAAGGATGTCTGACTGCAGCTTAGGCCTGCTTCCCGCTGGCAAGTAGACATCCCCCAAGGGCCCCTGATCCCCCGGGAAGTGGGCCTAAGCCAGCAGGTGGACATTTCCAGAGGGGTCCCAGATTGCTAGAGGGCACAGGCTGGACTAAGAGACCTCCCCCTCGACCAAGTGCACAAATTTTTGTGCACCGGGCCTCTAGTTTCCATATAACAAGACCAAATTTTCAAAGGAAATTTGCTTGAAAAAAATGCCGATAAGATAACGTTAAGTGAAAAAAAATGAGCCGCAGAGGGGTGCAAACATGAGTGTCTGCCTCACCTCCTCACTCAAGGCCAGCTCCCCACAGAGGCAGGGGGGTTAGACATGTCACTGTCCAGGGGGCCTCCTGGTGGGAGGTGGAACTCCAGCCAGGCCTGGAGGCTGTGTGTCTTCCAGGCAGCACGTGTGTGTGTGTGTGTGTGTGTGTGTGTGTGTGTGTGTGTGTGTGAGCACCTCACCCCTCAGCTCACCTGGCCCCACCCACACCAGCCCTACCCACAGGCACACTTCCATTTTCCACATAATCACAGATTTAAATGTTTATAAAAACTATATAGAAACATGATGAAGCTCATCAGGAGGATGAGGCGGAGCACACCTCAGCTTCTTTTAATCATAATTTATTAACTTCAGGCATTCTTTACTTTTTATGGATAACTAGAGGCCTGGTGCATGAAAATCGTGCTTGAGTATGGTCCCTAGGCCTGGCCGGCGATGGAAGTGCAAGCATCTGGCATGGAAGGCCAGGTCTCAGCTGACCTCTGGGCCCTGGGCAGCACCTGGGCCCCCAGAACCCTGCATGCCCCCCTCTGCCAGAGTCACAGTGCATGAGTCCCCATACAGAGATGCAGTGAGTGCGGTGCAGGCTGGGGCCCAGCGTGAGCCTCTGGGATGCCCATCAGTGCCACACAGAACCCAGGTAGGCAGCATGCTCTCTCCTGGCCGGCCTCGCAGACTGGCTCTTGTGCAAACCCATGGGAAGCCTGACCAGCCCCTGCAGTCCTGGGGGCTATGGCCCAGATCACTTGGAAGAGGCCACATAGGTTTGGGGTGGGCTCCTCGTGGGTGCTTGCACCTGAGTATAGGGGCTTCCACAGCACATGATCCCTGGTGTTCCAGGGGAGGGGAGCAGGGGGAATGAAAGTGAGCTCAGCGGACACCCCACATTCTCACCACACCTCCGTCTCCATCACCCCTGCCCCTACGGCCTGCTGGCTGCTGATAGCCATCTGCTGGGTGATTGATTTGGGTTGGGCCACCCCCTGCCCAACTCCCTCAGCACCTGGGAGCTGGGCAGTGGTCCCGCCCCCACTGCTGCCACTGCTGGCCACCATCTGCAGGGTGATCAGTGGGGCTATGGGGCCCTGCTCACACCCCCCTTGGCCTGGTGCCATCTGCTCACCTGCTCTACCATCCTGCCACTGTTACTCTCTTGTTGGGGCCCATGAGGGCTAGCAACACCTCCACTGCTGCCTGTGCAGCATTGCAGACGCTTGTCATGTTCTGCTGCCCCTGGTGGTCAGCACATGTCATAGCAAGCAGTGGAATCCTGGTGGAGGGGACACAGCATATTAGGCTTTTATTATATAGGACTAGAGGCCTGTTGCATGAAAATGTATGCACTCAGGGTGGGGGGTGTCCCTCAGTCCAGCCTGTGCCCTCTCATAGTCTGGGACCCCTTGGGGGATTTCAGCCTTCTAGCTTAGGCCTGCTTCCCAGGGGATCGGGCCTAAGCTGGCAGTCAGATATCCCTCTGGCAGCCTGGGAGCCCTCAGGGGATGTCTGACTGACAGCTTGTGGCTGAGCATAGTTCCCCCTGTGGGAGCACACTGACTACCAGGAGGCAGCTCCTGCATTGAGTATCTGCCCCCTGGTGTTCAGTACATGTTATAGTGACAGGTTGTTCTGGTTGTTCCACCATTAGGGTCAATTTGCATATTACCCATTTATTATATAGGACTAGAGGCCCAGTGCACAAATTCGTGCATGGGTCAGGTCCAGACAGCCTGGCCCCAATCAGGGCAGATTGGGGCTGGGCCTGTCAGGAGGAGGAAATGGTGAGAGGTTGGCCAGCCAACCTGCCTGGATCAGGGCTCAATCAGGATCCCTGTTCAGGGCTAGGCAGGCTAGGGGGAGGGGCTGTGGGTGATTGGCCAGTGGGCCCTGCCCCTGATTGGGGTTGGGGGGCTGAATGGGGGCAAGGCCGGCCATGGGGAGGGGCTGTAGGTGGTGGGCCAGCTGGCCCCACTCCCGAATGTGATAGGTGGTGCCAATCGGGGCCCAGCAGCCTGGGGGAGGGGCCATGGGTGGTTTTACTGGCTGGTCCTGCTCCTGATCAGGGTGGGGGTCAATCAGGGGTGGGGATGGTAGGGGGAGTGAGGGGATGAGGGGCTGTGGGTGTCCAGAATGGTGAGGGCCCATTTGGGACATGACTGGCCAGGGGAGGGGCTACAGGAGGTTTGCTGGCCAGCCCCACCCGCTATTGAGGTGGAAAGTGTGATCAGGGGCAGGCAGCAGGGGGAGGGGCTGCAGGCCTATCATGGTGGGGCAGGCTGATGGAGCATGGCTGGCTGGGGGGAAGGAAGGGCACATTTGCCCAACAGGCCCAGATCTTAATGAGAGGGAAGAGTCTGATCAGGGGCAGGCCGGCAGGGGAGAGGGGCTGCTGGCCCTACCCCCTGATCAGGTGGTTCGCTGGCCACAGTGGTCATCATAGTGGCCTGTTGTTAGGTCATTATGGCCATTATGGTAGCTACCTTTTTATATATATACTAGTGGCCCAGTGCACGAAATTCATGCACAGGGGAGGGGGTGTTCCTCAGGCCGGCCTGCACTCTCTCCAATCTGGGACCCCTCAAAGGATGTCCTACTGCCAGTTTACAGAGATCAGGACTAAACCAGCAATTGGACATCCCTCTCGCAATCTGGGGCTGCTGGCTTCTATCCACTCACTTGCCTGCCTGATTGCCCCTAACCATTCTGCCTGCCAGCCTGATTACCTCCAACTGCCCCCCTGCTGGCCTGCTCACTCCAAACTGCACCCCCTATTGTCTGATCACCTCCAACTGACCCCTACTGATGGCTTTCTTGTCCCCAACTGGCCCCCCTGGTGGTCTGTTTACCCCCAACGGCCTGAGCACCCACAACTGCCATCCCCTCTTGGCCTCTAACCGCCCCTTCTCAGCTTCGTCCAAGAGAATGTCCAGAAGGTCTCCTGGAAGGTCTCCCAGTCTAATTAGCATAGTACCCTTTTATTAGCATAGATAGGGGCCTGGTGCATGGGTGGGGGCCAGCTAGTTTGCCCTAAAGGGTGTCCTGAATCAGGGTTGGGGTTCCCTTGAGCCATGGGGAGGTCTGGGCAAGGGGCCTGTGGTGGTTTGCAGGCTGGCCACGCCCCCATGGGGTGAGGGTCCCTGCTGGGGAGACGTGGCCGGCCTGGGTGAGGGCCTGAGGGCTGTTTTCAACCTTGCCACATTCCCTTCAGGATGGGGGGTCCCACTGGGGTACCTGGCCAGCCTAGGTGAGGGACTGATTGCTGTTTGCTGGCTGGCCATGGCCGCTGGCAACCCAGGCTCCCAGATCCTCCTTGAGCAGAGGCCACATCAGCTGGAAGCAGGTATTTAAAGTTTATTTATCTTCTATAATTGAAACTTTGTACTCTTGAGCAGAGCCCACAGCCAGCCAGGGCAGGTGGGAAGCTTGGCTTCCTCCATCACCAGGGGAAACCGAAGCCTCCTGTTTGCTCCAGCTCTGTGGCCACTGTCATCTTGGTTAGGGTTATTTGGATACTCGCTCCTGATTGGCTTGTGGCCATGGCTTTGTGGGCATGGCTTTTGGGTGTAGCAGAGGTATAGTCAATTTGCCTATTTCCTTTTATTAGATACTAGAGACTTGGTGCACAAAAATTTGTGCCCTCGGAGGGGTCCCTCAGCCCGGCCTGTGCCCTCTCACAGTCTGGGACATTGACCACCAGGGGGCAGCTCTTGCATTGAGTGTCTGCCCCCTGGTGGTCAGTGTGTGTCATAGTGACCAGTCATTCCCAGTGGTTCTGCTGTTAGTTCAATTTGCATATTACTTTTTTATTATATAGGATAGAGGCCTGGTGCATGCGTGGGGGCTGGCTGGTTTGCCCTGAAGGGTGTTCCAGATCAGGATGAGGGTCCCACTGGGGTTCCTGGCCAGCCTGGGTGAGGGGCTGATGGCTGTTTGCAGGCTGGCCAAGCCCCCCAGTGGGGACCCTCACCCCTGAGGTTGTGGTCATCTTGGGTGAGGGGCTGATGGCTGTTTGCAGGTTGGCCATGGCCCCCAGAGACCCAAGCTCCCAGCGAGGCTGGCTAGAAGCAGGTATCTGGGATTTATTTATCTTCTATAATTGAAACTTTGTTGCCTTGAGCAGAGGCCACAGCCGGCCAGGGCAGGCGAGAAGCTTGGCTTCCTCCATCACTGGGGCAACCAAGCCTCCTGCTTGCTCCAGCTCCGTGGCTGCTAGCCACCATCTTGGTTGGGTTAATTTGCATATAGTCATTCTTATTGGCTGGTGGGTGTGGCTTGGGGCATAGTGGAGTGACACCAATTTGCATGTTTCTCTTTTATAGGTGTAAGATAATGCTGCTATGAACATAGGAATATATATATTTTTTCTGATTGGTGTTTCAGGTTCTTAGAATATATTCCTAAAAGTGGAATTGCTGGGTCAAACATCAATTTGATTTTTAACTTTTTTAGGAAACTCCACACTGTTTTCCACAGTGACTGCACCAGTCTGCATTCCTACCAGCAGTGCACTAGGGTTCCCTTTTCTCCACATTCTCTCCAGCACTCGTTTGTTGATTTATTGCTGTTAGCTATTCTGTCAGGTGGGAGATGGTACCTCACTGTTGTTTTAATTTGCATCTCTCTGATGATTAGTGATGTTGAGCACTTTTTTCATGTCTCTTGGCCATCTGCATGTCCTCTTTGGAGAAGTGTCTATTCGGATCCTTTACTAATATTTTAATTGGATTGTTTGTCTTCCTGGTATAGAGTTGTGTAAGTTCCTTATGTATTTTGGATATTAATCCTTTATTAGGTATATCATTGCAAAATATGTTCTCCCATACAGTGGGCTCCCTTTTCATTTTATTGATGGATTCTTTTGCTGTGCTTTTTTTATTTTGATGTAGTCCCATTTGTGTATTTTTCTTTTGCCCTAGGATATGTATCAGTGAAAATTCTGGTACGTGAAAAGTCTGAGATTTTGCTGCCTATGGGTTCTTCTAGGATTTTTATGGTTTCATGACTTACATTTGATTTAAGTCTTTTACCCATTTTGAGTTTATTCTGTATGTGGTGTCAGTTGGTGATAGCACCTATTTTTCAGTCACAAGTGCCATGAAGAGACAAAGAGGCCATGGACGTATGCTGCGGTTATTGGGAAGCATCTTGGCCATGTCATTTCATCAGCACAGTGTCTGACACACAACAGCTGCTCAGTAATATACACTGAATGAGTAGATGAGCAAGTCCAGATGACATGGACAGGGGTTGGGGTCAAATTCTAGACATGAACCTGCACACAAGGACGTGATGGCTAAAGGGTCTGCATGGTTGTCTTCCACACCTGGCCTGGTGGTTCACTTGCCTCCTGGTGGCCTCTTCAAGTCCATTCTGAGTCTCTTGGGCGGTGTGGGCTGAAGCCACTGGGCCTGGGGGGCTGGGGAGGCCTGACATACAGGCAGGGCATGCCGCAGGTCCAGTGAAGAGGCCTGCACTCTCAGGTCTGTGGATCAGGCTCCGATCTCTGTTGTTTTCACCTCTTTCCTGGCTTCTCAGGGCTCTTGTTCCCCTGCCCCCCACTTGGCCTGAGTTTTCCTGACATTCAAGGATCTTGGGGAGAGCATGGCAGCCCCAGTGACAGATTGCTGGGCAGTGGAGCCACACTGGTGTGTGCCTCCCAAACCCATGTGTTGCGGGGCAGGGGGCTGTGCACTATCCCTACCAGGCCACATCAGGGGCCACACAGGTGAGTGGAGAACAGAAGTTTGGGACCCAGAAAGAGTGAGACTTGCTCAACAGGAGCTGCAGCTGGGCAGGAGAGTGAGGAGACGAGAGGAACGAACACCAAAATTAGACCCACAGAGTGGCCCAGAGCAGAGCTCCAAGGAGGCAGAGTCACTGCTCTCTGTGTTCTCTGACTGTAGAGTGACACCTGTTCCCTGGAGAAACCAGCTCACAGGAAGGGCTGTGGTCTGGCCCAGGGCCACTGAGAGCAAAGGAAGTCCTGGGGATCCCCAGGCCGTGGGAGCTGTG
Source organism: Murina feae (assembly GCA_004026665.1). Taxonomy (NCBI): domain Eukaryota; kingdom Metazoa; phylum Chordata; class Mammalia; order Chiroptera; family Vespertilionidae; genus Murina; species Murina feae. Next base: position 15,477 of record PVJC01023603.1, on the reverse strand, counting down.
CTCTAGCTGGTGTCAGGGCCGGCCAGGACCCGGGCTGACAGTGGCTCTGATCCTGCCCAGTGACTATGCAAGGCTGGCAGAGAGGCAGGCCTGTGTCAGAATCAGCCCCCTCCTGTGTCTCTCTGAGTTGCTCCATAGAAGGGTGAGGCTGGGAGGGAGGCTGAGAGCTGAGGAATTGGGGGGCAGGAGGGCAGGGTGAGAGGCCTGTACATGGTGCCCAGAGGACTTTGGATCATGCCCAGGGTAAGGAGGCATCCTAAGCCCGCATGTGAGTGGAGGTGAGGGCATGGGTGGACTTGGAACTTCTCAAGCAAAGGGTTTGAGGCTTTGAGGATACCCTGCCCCCTCCCCCGCCCGACCTGCCAAGGGCACCGCTACAGCCCTTCTCCTTTCCTGCTGACCCAGTCCAGTGGGGAGATGTCCTGAGCCCACTATTCACAGCTCCATACAAACCTGGGCTTGGGCTCAAGGTATCCTTGCCCCCACTGGCTGTCTTGCCACCCTCCCGCCCTCTACTGAGCACAGGAGGCTGCCACTCATGGCTTCCTCAGTCTCTCAGCTTCCACCCTTTCTGAGTCTGGGCTCCTCTCTCTTCTTACTGTGTTTTCTAGTCCCTCGTGGGTGAGGATGGCAAATGCTGAGTGAAAATTGCTCCTCAATAAACACAGTTGAGGCTGTGGCAGGGGCATACCTCCAGGCGCTGAGCCTGGCCTTCCTGCCTTCCAGCCTGTTGGTGTGCACCGCTCAGGCCGCAGTTTCCCTCATGGTCCCACTCTAGGGCCCAAGACAAGCCCCGTGTGAGCACTGGAGTGAGGCCAGTGATATCCTGTCTCTGCAGCGTCTGGTACAGGGCATGGCCTAGAAGAGCATGCCAGGGCAGCTGTGCCTCACCACCTGGTGCAGAATGAGTGGCCTCTGCTTGTGTGCATGCCCTGAGCTGTATCTGTGGTCTGACTTCTGCATCTGCAACAGAGTCAGGTCCTGGTGCCAAGGACCCAGCTGCTGTTCTGAGGACTCCTCCCCGGGACTGTCCTTCCCCCTGCAGCTCTGCCCTTCCTGCCTCACCAGGCCTTCCACGGAGCCCTGCACCACTCCATCCATATCTACCCAGCTCCCGTTCCTTGTCCCTGCAGTGCCGACTCAGGAGGAACAGAGGTGGGCCCTGGGGTGGGCATTGCGTGGTAGTGTTACAAGCCCAGGTGCCATGGGCTCTGCAGGGAATGCACGGTACCGCTCCTGCAGGACATGCTGGCCTGGATGGCGATGTCTGAGCCCTGCACCTGTCCCACAGCTGGATTGCCCAGAAGGAGGTCTCAGACTCTGTGAGGTCCTGTTTGCTTCCACAAACATAATTTAGGGCTTCCCAGGGACCAGTGATGGTGTGAAGCTATTCACAAGTAATAGCACGTTATACTTCCAACCACCACATGAGTTAGGTAATCAGACCCAGTTTAGAGAGGAGGCTAAGAGGTGGGAAATAATGCAGCCAAAATTCAAACGTGGGAGCCAGTGGCAGGATCAGCCTGCTATGGTCAGGTGGAGAGCTCCTGGGGGTCTGTGGGGTCTGGGGTTGGATCTAGCCTAGCTCATCCTGCCCCCCTCCCCCTGGTCAGTTTTCTGTTGGCAGGAGAATGCTCAGTGTCCAGAGGTCAGGCCGGGGGCAGGCCCAGGGAGGGTGATACCAGAGGAGGCTGGCTGTGACTGTGGTGAGGGCGTTCAGGCTGACCCCGCTGTCCTCCAGAGCCAGGCTCAGCATCAGCAAGTGGCTCGGAGTCCAGAGTCCGGGCTCATGCAGAAGGAGAGGATGGTCAGGCTATTGAGACTGAGGCCGGCGAGAGCTGAAAGAAAGGTAGGGGCTGGCAGAGGGGGCTTGTGAGGCTCACCTGGTCAGAACCAGGAATGGGGTGCGGAGAGGTATCTGTCTCATCTGGTGCTTTATGATCCCTTCATCCCCACACACCTGGGAGGCAAGGGCCCTAAGGGCCAGAGCTCGAGTGACTCGGTTGCAGGCACACAGGTGGCAATACTGTCTCCAGCACCTACCTGATCTTACACACATTCTTGGAGTCTCCAGGGAGTAAAGTTTCCGTGCTGGAGGGACAGTGCAGCTGGTGCTTGGCTGTACCCTGGTAAATGCTCCCTCTCAGAGGCCCTCCTCCCTGACCCTCTGCTGGCTCCTCCTCGGCTCCCAGACAACAAGTTGCATCTCCCCAGTGCAGCCACCAAAAACCCCGGGGACACAGCACAGAGGCGCTGGGGACCTCTCCTCGCCAGCCTCTGAACCGCAGCCTGACTCTGGGTGACCACTGGGCCCCACTACACCCGGGCCGCCTGCTTACCTTCCACCAGCAGCACCACCCACACAGCCAGCACCTCCAGCTCCCCAAAGCCTGTGGGCAGGGACCCAGCCTCTGCCATCTCACTTCTCCTGGCCCAGCGCTTCTCTGGCTCCTGAAAACCAGACCCCTGCCTTTTAAAGAGCCAATGGACACATGAGGGCCCATGGGGGGGTTATGCTGGCCCTTGGGCTCCTTCTTGCTGTCCCTCGTCCCACAGTGTCCTCTGGGCCAGACCAGAGGGATCTTTCCGCTGCACAGGACTGCCTTTGTGAACCATGTGGAGCCTGTGATTCACCAGCCCAGCCGGGGGATTAGGACCAGACTCCCAGCTGAGCTGCTGAGCTGAATTAGAAGAATTGCATAACCAGCAAGGGAGGGGAGTGAAAGGAGGAGTTTGAAGCTGCAGCTGTGCCTGAGGACTGGTTAGGAGCCATGTCCTGGTGTGTTTGTCCGTGCTGACAAGCTGAGCATCTGAGCATGTGTGTGCACATATGTGTTCACATGGTCATATGTGTGTACTCATAGCAGGGGAAATGATGATGGCTGGGAAGCCACCTGTTGTCATAGAAAGAATCCCAACTGGGATGAGAGACTCAGGTCTGGTTCTGAGTCTGCCATTACCTGGCTGTGTGCCCTGCGGTGGGGCCGCGGGGGTCTCTTCTGCTTTTGCAACGTGGGCATCTTTCCTCAGGGTGTGTGCAGCTCGGGTAGAAGACTCTGTGGTGGATGTGGTGTATGGGGGGGGGGGTGCGTCCCAATGCCACGGAGCTCTTCAGCTCCCCAAGCATCAGTCTCCCAGGGTTTGGCACACAGCCACTACAAGATTTGGCTTCTGCTGTGAGGTCCTGGTACAAGTTACACACTGGCTCGTGGTGAAGTTTACAGTAGGAAGCACCAATCCGGAGCAACTCTACTCATTTCAGGTAAAGAGCGCTGTCAGCAGCACAGCTCATGGCACTGGTGCTCGCTAAGGCCGGGCATGGACTAACGCCTGGGGGATGGTTCCTGCCACAACCCCGGGAACCAGATACCGCTATCCCGGGGGCTCAGCACCAGCTGAGGCCATGTGGTCATTCCTAAGCAGCTAAATTTGCTTTATACACATACATGTCCCATGCTTTCCTCTTGGGTTCCCCACATGTATCCGTGCCCAGGCACCTCAAGCTGAGTGACACCCACATAATACTGGGAGCCTTCCTTGGTCACCCAGTTCCCACAGTCTCTCCTGCTTGTTTCCACTTCTGTCTTGCGTCACTGCCTAATACATGCCAGGATTTTCTCGTGCCAAGATTTCACGAGTTGGAGGGAGAAGAGGAAGCAGGGCCAGTCTGGAATAAGGGTGGAGTCCAGCAAGTACAGCCGACTGGAGGGCATCCCAGCAGGAGGAGGGAAAGCAGAGATGTAGAAACGGGGCTGGGCTGGCCTTTGGTTGGGGGGACGAGATAGAGGTGAGAAAACTTCTTGGCTGGATTGGGAGATAGAAAAGGATGGGAACTAACTCCCTTGGATTCCGATGTCCAAATAGGCATCCATGTGTGCACGCGGCCCATATCTGCCTGGGTCACATCTCGTTAGTCTAGGCCTGCCTAGGCCTATGGGCATGAGGGACTGAGGAACCTTCTGGAAAGGCCAAGGGAAACAGGTTCAAGGGGCGAAGCCTTGGAGTCAAGTGTGAGGGATGAGGGAGTGAAAGGTGCCATCTGTGATGGGATGAGGTTGGGGTAGAAGCCAATCCTGAAAACAGAGAGCCTGCTCTCAGAGCTCTGAGAGGCCTGGCGGGACCCGTGGAGTCCAGTGCCTGCAGGAGAGCCTCATGGAGAAGCGCACGTCTTGGCCCTCGGGATGATGGCCAGGGCTCTGCTCAGAAGGCAGTGCTCTGCTAGGCTGTCCAGGACAGGCGGGAGGCAGCTGCTTGCCAGGCGCCCAGCGGATCGTGAGCCCCTGGAGAGCATTCGGTGGTCTCCCCAAACCCCTGCGTCTCCCCACTTCTCCATGAGCAGGTACTTGCAAATGCCAACAAAATGGGGTCCTGACGACTCCTAAAGAGCTTCTGCTTCACGGGCTGTCAAGGTCTGGGGAGCTTGGGTTGTTCAATTTTCATAAACACCCCAAGCAAAGTAACATTACTTCCCTCTGACAAATGCGTACACAGAGGCCAAGAGGGATTATGTGATTTAGCAAAGGCCACAGCCCTGAATGGAAGCGCAGGCATTTGAACCAGGCAGCGTGGTCCTGAGCAGGGGGCTCTTCCTCACACCTTTGCTGTCCTCACCTCACTGTGTCTGCATCACAACACACATCACAGAGAAGAATCTCCACGGACGGCATCAATGCCAGGGCCTGTCTTGTTTCCTGTCAGCCAGGCGCCTGGTGGTCTGTGCTGCCCACGGCCGGGCTGACCTCGGGGCTCTGCAGGTGGACGGCCAGCCAGCTGGCCCAGCTATGCTTGCCCTGTCCACCATCTGCCCCACCTGACCAGCTTGGCCTCTCTGGGCCTGTGGCTATTATTACAGAGGGGACCCCCACCCCTACTCTCAGGATGGGTGATTCTAGGGAACAATAAGCCGCTGAGAACTGTGACAGCCCAGCTCTCTTCCCTAATCCCCCGTTCAGTTCCTGTTTATCTGATGGCCTCAGGCAGGGGGGTGGGGCAGGCAGGACAGACTGGGCCAGGCCAGGCCCCTGCCTGGGCTGCAGCGGAGCCCGGGGCCATGAGGGTGGCGCTGGGCATGCTCTGGCTCCTGGCCCTCAGGCCCCCACCCCAGGCCTGGAGCTCCTGTCCACCTCTGTGCAGCTGCAGCCTCCAGGTCCTGGGCGATGGCAGCATGGCCAGGTAAGGAGCCAGGTGTGTGTGAGGGCATCCCAGTCCCCAGCTCCATAGCTGGCTGGGGTGGGAGGGTTGGATGCAGGGCCCAGAAAGTGGCCAGGTGAGACCTCCATTTCCCAAGACCTTGAGGCTGGTCTGTGTGTGCTGAATCATTGTCTGGCCAGCAAGGCATGGTTTTCCCTCAGAGGTACCAGGCACCTCTGCAGGCTGAGTGGGGTGGGGCACAGGTGTGCAGCCCCAGGAAATCCTTCCCAAATCCTCCTCCAGAACTTCTCCCCTTTCTTTACCTCTTCCTCCCTCCCACCTCCCTCCCTCCCTTCCTCTCTTCCTTCTTTCATTCTTTCCTCCCTTCCTTCCTCCCTTTTTCCCTCCCTTCCTCCCTAACTCCTTTCCTCCCTTCCTCGCTTTCTCTCTCCTCCCTCCTCCCTTCTGTCCTTCCTTCCCACTACTCTCTCCATATCTCCTTAGCCTCCTCTTTCCCAGGCCTTCCCTATTCTCTTGCCTCATCTCTCAGGGTGCCCATTCACATCCTAGGTATCTATGACCACCCTCTCAGGATGAACCGCCTGCCTCCTATATGCTGCCTTTTTGGGTCTCCTCTGGCAAAGCCTTCGGGGCCTCAGCCTTGGCCTCTTCCTAAGGCTCTCCGAGGCAGGGACTGTCCATTCTTTTGCAGCAAGCGCCCTTTCCTCCGCACCTCTCTTTGACTTTCCTCACCCCCTCTGAGCTCTGGGAGCACCTCCATCCTCTCCCCGCCCCACCTCCATGGGCATCCCTAGGCTCTGGGTTTGTGTGCTCTGCTTTTCCACCTCCTCCATGACTCCCTCTCTTTCTGCTCCGTCTTTAAAGCATTTTTCCTCCGACCCTTCAGTTTATCCATCTATGAGCACAGACCCCACCTCACTCAAGGATTTCACCTGGCTCAGGGCTTCCCACAATCTTTCCAACCTCTGGAAGTCCATCTCCCTTCTCCCTGTCTTAGGTGGGTGTTGGGGAGACACTGGTGGTTTCTTATCAGGCAGCACTACTGTCAGTGCGCCTCTCAGTGGCCCCGGCCAGGGGTGCTAGCTGACTGGGTGTGAGGGAGGCAGCGAGAAACCAAGAAAGGGCACATACGGCCTGAAGCACAGGAAAAGCTCCATGTGTAGCTCAGTCTCTGATATTCTGACTCACGCAGACCGTCCGCCACACAAGGGGCCTCTTCCCAAGGAAAGCCAGGCTGAGCCCGTGGCCTGCATGGGGCGACCGAGGGATGCAGGGCCTCCTTCCACCACAGGAAGCACCAGCTGTGCCTGCAGCATCACGCAGGCCTGGTGCTGGGACTTGGCAGCTGCTCCTTTCCCAGACTCTGCATATTGGCGATGGGCAGGGCCAGGGACGAGGAGTACTTGGTAGCAGGTTGACCTCAGTGTGGAAAAGGACCTTCCAAGGACAGCTTCCGAGTCCTGATGTCAGCCAGTGGCCATCCTGCCTCTGACACCAGAGCTCTTGCTGCAGTCTACCTGCTGGTAGCCTCGCAGCTGTCCGCCAGCTTGTGTGCAGGAAGGTCCTGCCAGGTGACAAAGCCTGAGCACTTCGGTGCCCACAGGCATGACGTGTGGGGAGGCCGAGGCCCCTTCCATCTTGGCCTCCCAGGCCGGCTTCTGGACAGTGGTGCAGCCTGCAGTGGTGACAGCCAGCCCTGCGGCCTCAGCTTTTGTGCCAGGCTCACAGGCCGAAACTTCAGGTGCTGCTGTTGGGGCAGGAGGCGCCTGGGCAGGTGCTGAGGAGCCTGACACACTGGCAGGGCTGGGTGGCATCTATGCCTGGCACCAGCCTGGGCCCTGCGGGCGACTCGCATGCGAGCTGGCACACACGTGGCCGGCCTCCTTTAACCCCAACCACCCGTGAGGTGGACTCTGTTGTTATGGGGACACTGAGGCAAGTGAAGGTCATGTAACGGGCTCAAGGACATGGGCAGCAAGCAGAGCCCAGGTGTGAGTCTGGCTGAGGATGGGGGGTGGGGCTCAGTCAGAGGGGGAGGCATCTGTGGCTGCCTTTCCTGATGCTCTTGGCATATGGCTTTTTAAATGAAGAAAAGCCCAAATGGTCACAGAGCGGGGCTATAGTTTGACAATCAACACTTTCCACACATTTGCAAAAGGACATGCACGTGGGGGTCTCGGGACTTAAGTGTTGCACTGCGGAGGGGCTGTGGCTGGGCCCGCACTGCAGGCTCAGCTTGAGGTCCCTCAAGTGACAGACCAAGGGGCCCTGGGACCCCGTGAAAGGCTCTGAAATCACCCCTACCCCCCCTCCCCGCCAGGGAGGCCAGCTCCCACCCAACCCACAGCCCGCAGCTTGGGTGACCCTGTCCCTGCAGAGCAGTGTGGCCTCTGGCGGGAGGTGGAGAGGGTCTCACCTGCCAGACCCGTGCTCAGACGCCCTCTTTCTGTGCGCAGGACGGTGGTGTGCAGCGACCCGGACATGACCCTGCCCCCCGCAGCCCTACCGCCTGACACCCACCGGCTGCGCCTGGAGCGCACGGCCATCCGCCGCGTGCCCGCCGCCGCCTTTGTGACGCTGCGCCGCCTGGAGCAGCTGTGGCTGCCCTACAACGCGCTGGGCCGGCTGGGCGCGCGGGCGCTGCGGGGCCTGGGCCGCCTGCGAGAGCTTCGCCTGCCAGGCAACCGCCTGGCCGCCTTCCCCTGGGCCGCGCTCCGGGACGCGCCGCGGCTGCGGCTGCTGGACCTGCAGGCCAACCGGCTGGCCGCCGTGCCGCCCAGCGCCGCGCGCTTCCTGCGCCGCCTCACCTTCCTGGACGTGTCCAGCAACCGGCTGCTGCGGCTGCCGCCTGCGCTCCTGGCCGCCTGGGCGCCCCCGCCCCCCGCACCCTCCCCCGCGGGCCGCCCCCCGCTGGTCCTCGGTAAGACAGGCCCCTTCGCCTCCGCTCTGATTCTTTCCCGGAAAACACAGGGTGTTTAGATGGAGGCTGAGTGCTGGCACATACTGGTAAGGTTAGGAGTTCTAATTCTGCCTCTCACCAGCTGTGTCCCTGGCTCAGCTTCTCTGAGCCTGTTTCCTTTAGAGAAGAGAGGTTGATGGAAAGATCTCTTCAAACATGGGTGTAGCGCTCGCAGCCATGGGCACCCCGGCAGCACAGGCACATGCCCCATTCCCCCCCCCCACCTTCCAACCCTCCTCCCACAACCCCCTCTCCCCCGCTGTCCAGTGTCTGGGGTGCTTCAGCCCCTGGGATTGGCAGGCTCAGAACAGCCTCTCCCAAGGCCACACCCTCTCTGAGGACAGTCCCATCCAAGGACGCATCAGGGGGAAGGTAAAGGTCTCCAATGGGCTATTTTAGCTCCAGACCGCTCCAGCCCAGGGGTTTATCAGGCGCACAGAGCTCCCCTCTCCTGCTTTCCTCCTTCCCCTGCACCATACTCTTCCTCTCAGCCTCCTTCTGGGAAACCCAAAGCCAACAGTCTTTCAAAGCATGCACCCTCTCCCCCACTCCCTCCATCCCCAGTTTCCTCTGAGCTCTCTGCACAGGTCCTTCCATGCTCTTGGCTGACCTGTAGCCCTTGCTGGCCATCAGCATCAGTGTGGCCCTGAAGGTCCCCCAAACTCCTTCCTGTCCAGGGGTAGACAGTGCAAGCACAACCCCCCTGTTTTACAGACAAACACACATAAACTAGTGGAGGGTTTGGGCCAGTGCTTCTGTCATGAACCGGTCTGGCTGCCAGTTCCCTGAGGGGTGGGGAGCCACCCGCTGTGCAGAGGTGAAGTATATAGCATCAGAGAGAGGCCGCCTGGGCTTAGGCAGGTCTGGCCCAGAGGGCTAGAAGGTTTGCCCTGGAAGTCACTCCAGGAGGGACTGTGAGCAGCCTCACCTGGGGAAGCAGGGAGGGAACAGCAAGCTCTTCAGCTCCTCCCCCTCCAGAGCCTCTCACCCACAAAGGGCACCTTCTAGGGAAGCACCTCTGCAGACAAACGTTTATTTGAAAATCAAGTTGAACTGGAGTGTCCTTTTCTTAAATGTTTGGAGACTTTGTTCCAACAACCATGGCAGGCAGACAGGGAAGGGGTGCTGACCCAGGGTCACAAATAAGGGACAAGAGACGTCTGCGTGCAGCCAGGAGAAGTCCCGGAGGCTGGGTTTCCCCCAGTTGGCCTCTATTTCTGATTCTGTCCTGGTCCTAACAACCAATGGCTGACCAGGTGAACCAGGCCTTCTTGCCCCAGGCACCTGCCTGGCCAGGGGGGGGGGGGTGGTGGAGTGACATACATTCTGGAAAATTAATTTTAATGACACAACTCATGCATGAATATATATGAACATTTAAAATATTTTAGAAAAGCTAAAGTTTCCATTCCTTCTCCCCTCATAAATGGTAGCCACTCCTACTTTCACGCTTCCTGTCTTCCACAAGATATCTACATACACACATATACATACACACACATAGGAGGTTTATCTGTGTGCTTTACAGACAATGTTAGCATATTATGTATATCAGCCAGCACTGATTTACACCCAGGATGTGTCTTGGAGATCTCTGTTGGTTACAAGGGTCAGCTTCATGTTGTTAAGCTAGTGCCTAATATTTCATAGTGCAACTCTCTCAGCCATTTCCCCTTTAACAGACCTTTAGGCTGTTTTCATTATTTTGCAGTCAAATGCTCTAACCCTGAGCTATACCCCCTGCCATTGTTTTCATTATTTTGTTAACACTTGCTCCCTCACTGCAGCCTGGTACCTGCAGACATTTCTCTAGGGGAGTGGCGAGCTCTCGGAGTGTGCGGGCTCGATGTACTGTTGTTCCCAAGGCATGTGGTGCCTGCTCGGTAAGTTGACTGGAGCCCTTATGAGTGTGTGCCACAGTCCTAGGCGCTGGGGATGTGGCTGAGAGCACAGCTGATGAAGACCTACTTCCTCGCGGAGCTAACAGTGAAAGTGGCCAAATGTTTCACTTTTGCCAATGTGACGGTGACTGCTTCACTGTCCTCTGACTCTGCCTTTTGCATTCACTTACCGGGGACTGTGTAACAGGTGAAAGCCAGAGGCAGGCAGTGATGGGTGGGAAGGGCTGGGGCAGGAGGAGGAGCCAGCGCCCCGGCTGGTTCTCTCATGAGTCATGAAAATCCAGCAGATGTGAATGCAGCCTTTCCACACTCACATCCTCCTTTCAAACAAACCGAACACCTGCATGTACATGTACAAGATCCACTGATTCCTGGACACACTATCACATTTAATAACAGTCTTTGAGGATGAAAAGGACATCATATTAAATGCATTTATTTTGCATTTCAGAAATGCAAACATATAAAGAGGATTTGTGCCTGAGGATTGAGGACACGGGATACCCAGGACATCTGTTGGAGGTTTTGCGGGGGGAGAGGGGGGGGGCGCAGTGACCTTCCAGTTCTGAAAGACGTGCGGAGTGCAGGACGGTGACATAGGGGTTGATTTCCTGGCCTCCTCTCTTCTCTCCTTCTGAACCTGTGTCAGAGGAACCAGTGCTCAGACAGCCGCCCTGCTGGGCTGGTGCTGGCAGTGTCACTCACACTATGAGGGCAGGGGTCAAGCAGCCAGGGTCACAGCACTGCCTGTGACAGGCTTTGGCACATGGTCAGCAGCACAGGACTACTCGCTGGCCAGTGGCTGAAAGTGTTCTTCTAAGGCCGGCAGGGTCATTGCCGATGCTGTTGGTGCTGTATGGCCTACCCAGTGCCTGATATGATTCTTTTTTATTTATGCTCATGACAACCTGACAAGGAAGCAGTGTGAGGCCTCCAGTGGAAGAGCAGGCTGAGGGGGAAGGGCTGGGGGGCCGACGGGGCAGGACTGGCAGGCAAGGAGTGGGTGGCAGGTCAGTTCTGCTGGCTGAGCTCAACATCTGCCTAGTCCTCCCAAGGGTGAGGGAGTGGGCCTGGGGATATGAACAGCCAGTCTGACCTCTGGCCTCTCACCCTACAGGGCTGCAAGACAACCCCTGGGTGTGTGATTGCCGACTCCACGACCTGGTCCACTTCCTGGAAGGTGGCACCCCGCACCTGGCTTTCATAGAGGCCAGGCTACGGTGTGCTGGTCCGGGCGGCCTGGCCGGTGTGGCCTTCCGCCAGCTGCAACTGAGCAGGTGCCGGGGACCCGAGCTGCGACCGGGCATGGCCAGCATCAGGTCTTCCTTGGGCAGCACAGTGTTGCTCCGTTGTGGGGCCACTGGTGTCCCTGAGCCCCAGATGAGCTGGAGGAGGGTCAGTGGGCACCCACTCAATGGCACAGGTGTGTGAGCTGCAGGACCACCATCTGAGATCCCACAGGGTGGGTGAATCAGGGTCCCAAAGGCTGAGGAACGGGCGGCAGGCTGAGTGGGGCTGCTCACGCCCATTCTGCCCGACGGGGTTGGACAGGTGTCAGGCAGAGGCAGGGACCGGGGACAGTGGCCTCAATGGTGGCTCTCAGCCTGTCCTGTCATATCCCACCAGCCCCTCTATCAGGGACTCAGGGCCCCTGAGAGTGCAGCAGTGTGTGTCCTGGTTGCAAATATTAAATTGGTATCACTAGGAATAACTTTTGATGTGTTACATTCATGAAGCTCTTTGTTAAATGTATTCTGTCCATCGTGTCTTTGAGCTTTGAAGCGCAATCTTCTTATGTTGTGTAAGTAACCTGAGGTTTTGAGAGGCTAAACACCTGGCCTCCATCAGCAGCTCCTGCAGGAGGACTGGGTGTGCACCGTGATCCTGTGACTCCACAGTGCGGCTCTTTTTGCCACATAGACAGAGGGCTCATCTCTGGCCCTGGGCGGGCTGGTGCGGAGGCAGCGCTCACCACACCCAGGGAGCTGAGGAGAAGCATCTCTCAGCGTCTGACCAGACGCTTAGTTCCACCAACTTTATTCTCTCTCCTGCAAGCAGGGTGGCCGGTGCTGCTGTAGAATGAGGGGTTGGAATCAGTGTGCAGCTGAGCAGGACAGGGAGCACAGGCCACAGACAGCAAGCAGGAGGTGCCCCTGGAGCTGGTGCAGGGCCAGAGCCATGGACCACGCAGCCATGGGAGGACTCTTCCCAGGGCTCCCGCCTCGTCCCCCCACCAGCCCGCAGCCTGGTCAGCTGCAGAGCCCCAGGGCCGGAGGAACAGTCCACACGTGGCAGGTTAGAAGGCAGAGACTCAGCCTGGCTCTCCCCAGATTAGAGCCTCGTGGTCTCAGTCTCCTTGGCTAGTCTAAGAAAGGTTGGGTGAGCCCCAGCATTTTCTTGGGGTGGCAAGGCCTTCAGTGGCAAGTCCACAGTCCGGGCTGCAAGCGTGGCCCTGGGAGGGAGCCTGGGCATGGGCACCCTCCTCATCCATGCCTCCCCCCCAGTGCACCAGCAGGTCTCCAGGGATGGCACCAGCTGGGCGCTGCTGGGCCTGCCCGCCGTGTCCCATCTCGACGCCGGGGACTACATATGCCAGGCCAGCAACTTCCTGGGCACCTCCGAGACCCTCATCTCCCTGGTCGTCACCGAGCCCCAGTCTTCTACCGAGCGCAGCTGGAGCCCGGAGACCCCACGGGCAGGGACGGATGAGGGGCCAAAAGCAGCTGCATATGACAGGCTGGTGGCCAGACATATGCCTCCTACACCCTGGCCTGTAGAGCCCAGCATGGAGGAGGGTGGGCCGACAGGACCCCAGGAGGCCCGAACGGTGACGGCGCTCAAGGTGGTGGGGGACACCCACCAGAGTGTGACGCTTGTGTGGAAGGAGCCCCGGGCTGGCAGCGTGGCTCTCAGCGTCCTGTATGCTGTCCTCGGGCAGCGGGCCATGCAACGGGTGGCCGTGCCACCTGGGAGGACCAGGGTCACCCTCCAGGGGCTGGTGCCCGAGAACAAGTACGTGGCCTGTGTCTGTGCACAAGGCCTGGCGCCCCGGAAGGAGCAGTGCGTCATCTTCTCCCCCGACGAAGTGGCGGATGCCGAGGCTACTCAGCGGCTCATCAACGTGGTTGTGGCCAGCGTGGCCGTGGTCATCGTGCTGCCCCTCACGCTGCTCGTGGGCTGTGGGGCCCTCCGCAGGCACTGCAGCCAGTGCCACACCAGGCACTCCCCTGAGGCCACCAGCACCTACCTCAGCCTGGACGGGATGAGCCTCAGCCTTGGTGAGGACTCGGGGGCGCCTGCTCCAGCTCTATCCTGAACTCTGTGCCCGGGGGCACCAGAGGGGGCAGGCGGGTAGATGAGTACCTCTGCTGAGACTCCCCTGGTGCACGGTGCCCATACACCTGCTCAGACCCTTCCCCCTACATGCTCCTCCACTACACACAATGACAAGAACTAACCCCTATTAAAGCACTAACTGTGTTCCAGGAAGTGTTCTAAGTGCTTTATATGCATTAACTCATTTAATTCTTACAACAATATTTTGCAGAAGACACCCCTGCAATTCTCTCCCCATTTTCCTGGAGCAGAAGCAGGGGAGTTAAGTAACTTGCTGTGGGGACCCTCATCAGAGTACAACAGAGGTTCAAAGCCAAGTTGCCACACCAGGTGCAAAGGCAGGACACAGCGATGGTCCTGCGTACACTGCGCAGGTGGCTCTGCAACCCGGATGCCGACATTGGCGAGAAGCCTCTTTGTTCTGAGCTCCTAGAAGATTATGCTACAGTCAGCAGGTGGCTGGCCGAGGTCTGTGCGGCTGCTTTGTAGGCTCCTTTGAAGAACTGCTCTGTTTCATGGCTGCTTGTCAGCAATGGCTCCTTGGTCTGCAACAAAGACTCTCCTGTTCACCCACGACTTCTCCTGTCTTCTCCAACTAAGCCCCAGTCCAAGGGCCTGTGTCCCACACGCCTGTGCGGCTGTGTTCTCTGCACACGAACGAAGAGGCAACGCAGGCCCCGAGCAGCGCACTTATGTCTGGGAGGGCAGGTGGCTCTGCCCCTTGTGGTTTTTGGGGCCCAACATGGAGAGCCGGTGGCCACCTGGGTCAGGCTCCTTCCCGGGGCCAGATGATGCCAGAGGAATGCGATGCCTCTCGAGCTCTGTGCTCAGAGCAAGTACACTGCCATTCCTGCCAGTAGTCCATCTGCCAAAACCAGTGCCATGGCCAAACCCAACTTAAAGGGGCAGAGAACAGTTCTCCCTTGGAAGTCACGGTGGGCAGCACTCTCGTTTGAGCTGTGATCTCATCTACGGCATTGCACACAACCATGCAGGTGGACGTGGCCACGCAGAAGTTGGCCTGGCAGTGGGTACCAGAGTCGAGGCTTTCCCGCTGGCATCTGACGGCATGGTGGCTGTGATGTGCACAGAGGCCTCACACACTCCTCCATGTGCAGCAGCCGCGTTTGTGCTGTCACACACAGACCCGCAGACACACCAGGCCGCACTGTGGACACTGACAGATTCTAACATTTTTCCTCTGGGCGCCATTCTGCCTGGAGAGAGTAATTTGATTTGCAGTGAGTTCTAGAGGTTTGAATGGTGCTCTTTTACTCATGAATGTAAGTCTGGAGGAGCTGAGAGGGGTCCGGGCGCGGCCCATGTGCCCTGCTGTTTGCGCACAGCTCGCCCTGCCCATGCGGCAGTGTCTGTGGTGCTTCCTAAACTTACCGTGGCTCCTGGGGGCATATCCATGTCCCCAGTCGCTCAGGGGCCACTGCAAGGAAGCCTCCTCGGCTCACTTAGCGCTGGGACCCTGAGGGCCTGGGTGTGGGCATCTCCTCTGCAGCACTGAGCTCTACCAAAGGAGCATTGAGGATATTTGGCACCAAAACCTTTGGGTGACACCTGAGAAGATTTGGGACAGCAAGTGATCCGAGGAAACTACTTGACTCACATCATCTACGAGAGTCCATGTGGTGTTGAACACTCGCTTGATGTAAGCCAGTGTGATGCTGGATTTCTAAGGTCATTTCCTCTCACGTTTACAGAAGACCTGACAACATATTTTCCTGTTTTCTCTCCTTCGACCCTCACAGCAGCTCATTACAGAGGCTGGGCTACTTGACTGTAGAGATGAGAGCACTGGAACCCGAGAATGGAATGACTTATAGGGGTTGTTGTGGATTTTCTCGAAGGATCCAAGTCTTTGATGACTTTTTGACCAGCTGAGGGTCTATACTCAGTGTGGATCTCTGCAATGCAATCCACACAGGCTCACTACTTGAGTGGATTTTGGGTGCCACTAGAACCCGGGGTCAGAACTGTGAGAGCAGCGGTGCCCATGAATACAGAATGTCCATGCATAGATAACCTAGGACTTAAAAGCAAGCACTTCTTAGTATGTTCGTATTTATCCAGCATTGTCCTTGTGTGTGTGTGTGTGTGTGTGTGTGTGTGTGTGTGTGT
>PVJC01023602.1:0-26252 GCA_004026665.1 Murina feae | reverse complement strand
AAAGCAAAGACGAATAGAGAAAAATCTACATTAAGTGGGAAAAGGGTCATACTGAATATTTAGCTAACGTAAGTTATCCTGCCCACCACCAATCTTTAGCAAAGTTTCTAAGGGCTATCTACTCAAAGAGATGTACATCAATTCATTTTTATGCTGATTTCTAGTATAACCAAAGTCCAAGGAATTGAAAAAAAAAAAAAGATGAACGAAGACTAGTTAATGTAGGAACTAAATAATCCAAAGCCCTGAACAATATCCAGTTCCTGTGTCAGGTTGTGTAAATTGTACTAACGATGCCTGGACTGCAAGCCATAACCACAGCCCAGAGAAGAGAGGATCTGAAAGAAATGAGAGGAGCAGGAGAAGCCAGAGCAGAGATGAGAGGAGCAGGAGAAGTCGGAGCAGAGATGAGAGGAGCAGGAGAAGCCGGGGCAGAGATGAGAGGAGCCGGAGAAGCCGGAGCAGAAGTCATAGTAGTTACAAGCAAAGGAAAATAAGAAAAAGGTCTTAGCAAAGTCGCAGTAAAGAGCGGAATAGAAGAAATGATACCAGAAGCCACGCCTCAGATATATACAGAGGAGGAAAAATGCACAGAGAAAACTCGGGAGATAAGCATACTAGAGTGACAGAGAAAGAATGAAGAAGTAGAGAGAATAGAGACTGCATGTGACAATTAGCTGGGAATAAAAATATCTCTACTTATCAAATACTTTTAGCAAGGGCTAATATGTACTATTGTCTTTCTAATAAAAAAGCTATTTTAGTTTTCAATCTCTGTAAACTGTTGTATCAAGAACTAAACTACATAAATCTCATAAGAATGAACTTTGCAAATATTTGTAAGTAATCTATTTTGGAGCTGTAAAAATATTTTCTGTTGAGAAGTATTTCTTGTGCCCTCTATTCCAGATTAAAGACAAAACAAAACTCTGTGACATTGTCTTTGTTCTGAAACGTCATTAAAAGAATGACAGTACAATTGAATGGGTATGATTTAATTTTTTAATTTAAATTTACTAGAAGCAAAATGTAAACATTATTGAAATTCACTAGTATGAATTAAATATTGGGTTGATCAATATTTCTTTAAAACTCTAAAACTCCCTCAGGTGTTTTATTCTCCAGAGTATGCTATTTACATTTGGGTGATATATTAATTTTCTTCGCTGCCATAACAAATTACCCCAAACTTTAAACAATACAAAAAATATTCTGCAGTTCTGGAGATAAGAAGTCTCAAATGGGTTTCACTGGAGTAACGTAAAGGCAAAGGCGTCAGCGGGGTTGGTTCTTTCTGGAGGCCCTACAGGAAGGAAAACCTGTTCGCTCTCCTCTTGCAGCTTCTAGGGGCATTCCTTGGCTCTGGGTCCCTTCTTCCATCTTCAAAGCTAGCAAAGGCAAGTGGAGCTTCACATGTCATCACCCTGACACTTGAACATTCTTCATCCCTCTTCTCTTTTATGGACCCTTGTGATTATAATGAGTCTACCAGGAGAATTGTCCTATTTTTTAAATCAATTTGCAACCTTAATTCCCTTTGCTACTTAACCTAACATCTCAATTTCCAGGTATTAGGATGTGTATATCTTTAAGGAACCATTATTCTACCTACCACAAATGGTCTTTCTACTACTGGCTTACCGCTATTAGAATTCACTTCTAAATGTCACAAATGGACCAGTGTAAATTCTTCAGCTATATTTTATGACTATAGGTATATAAGGTTTATTTAAACTTTTCCCTTGTGTTGCAAATGATCTAATAAAAAGAAACTATAGGAAAAAAAGTAGTACAAATTACAAGTAATATGCAATTCTAAAAAAGACATACATTCCGGACACAAGTATTTTTATCAGGGTTCCACATTTTTTAAACATGTAATACAATACAGATATTGATTAGATGGTTTTGAGGGTTAGCAGCATAATTTTATAAATTCTGTAAGAAGTAAATAAGTTTAGAAGGAGAGGTAAATGAAACCACTCCTTGTAATCTGTTACATATGTCTGCATCTTATATATCACACACAAATGTCCTCTGATTTAGAAACAATTAACTAAAGGTATAAGAAACCCTCAATTATTTAGATTTTTTCAGAGAATTGGTGGGGAAGAACTTGAATTCCTTCTACAGTTATTCTTTAATAACTTACCGTCCACCTAAAAGATCCTTTTCCTTCATTTAGAAAAAGCATGTATTGAAATAAAGACTGCTAATTTACATACCGAATTCATTAGTATTGCACTATTTTCTATCATGCCTTTTTATACTTTATAATGTCAAAATCTATGCCAATATCTACTGCCTTAAAGGATTTCTGAGGGGAAATACAGTGTTCATGAAGAGAAATGTTGAAATGCATCCTGTAATTTAAAATGAATTAAAGAAATACATTACTATTTTTTACACTTTTTTCATTTGACTTTCACAAAAGTGTAGTCTTTTAATTTGATGTGGCTGTAGGAATTTTTTTTAATCTCTGGTTTAATTATCCTTCATTGTTAGACTGAAAAATTTAACTGATTTACCTACATACCCATTCAGTGGTGAGAAAAATTCTCATGTATTTATGGAAGATACTGATTTTACTGTTTGGCTTTTAGCCTTGGTCACCCAAAGGAGATAGCCCCAAGGGGCTAGCATATCAACCTTTCAAACTTGAAAACTGAAGGAAGGCATTTCACATACAAGGTAAGAGCTTTAAAGAGGCTCGCCTTACTTTTCTGCATACTCTTGATATGGATAAAAGGATTTGAAAGTGATTTTTAAAATATGTTAGACATCTAATTCTACTTTTGCTTTTGAAATATAAGGTCGAACCTCATAATTAACAGGATGTCTACTTGTATGTGTAGAGCACCGCCTAATACTACAAACCAAAAAGGAATCCTTCAAATATAATGAATATTCAAGAACAAGAGTCCTCAACCGTTACATTTTTAAAGAACCACAGGAAATGTCTGCTGATGTTTGTCATTACTCTCAACAACAACAAAAATTATTTTAAAGAAATGTGGGTGTGCCTGGTGACATTTATTTGTCCAGGGGCCTGGAAACACACTGACAGACTCAGGAGGCGTGTTGGGGGCACTGCCCTTTTCCCTGGCCTTACACTTATCATAATTTAACACTAGCAAATTAATTCCTGTAGGAGGTGCTGTTGATTTACAAATGGCCTGGATGGATCCGGTTCCAAGTTAGGACTTGTTTACTTACCTGAATGTTAGTGGTTAGTCATCATTTCATTTAATAAATGTGCCAAAATAAGCAGAGTTTGCTGCAGCCAAGTGGCAAGTCGGTTTACCTTGCAATGTGGAGCCTTGAATCATACAGTTTTAATCTGAAAGAAGCTTTTTATCTGACAGGCTTGGAGAGACGTATCTTGCTGTACTTCCGTAAGACCAGCACAGCGTTTCCCAGTTTTAATCACCACCCATTTACTATGCTTTAGCATTGACGCGCAAGTATTTCCAAAATCCACCTGAGCCATTTCACTCACCTCCTTACATAACGACCACTGGGCCCAGAAGCTGTTGGAAGGTGCATCCTCAACACCCTGTGCTTAAGATCAGGAAGAAAGCTGCATTTCAACTTCAGTAGCTGAAGGATATTTAGAAATCTTACTTAGGTTTTCTGAAAAGGAAACTTCGGTAGTTACCACTTCTTGGAAAGAGATAAAGGAATGCATTAACTGTAGGCCTTGAGACTGTTTATTGGATCAAAAAGGAGAGATCCTTTTAAAGAGTTGTGAGGAACAAATAAGATGACCCCCCAAAAAAAGGTAAATGTCACCTCTGGCCAGCAATCTGCAACTCTAAGATTTGGGAAATCCGCTGAGAGCTGTCCTGATGAGATCCCTGAGCCCCGGTCCTGCTGACAGAAAGGAAACAGGTACTCATCTCCCCTCTCCCTCCTTTCTTCATGCCGCACTTACCACCACCCTCAGAATGTAACAGTAATAATGAAGCCAGCTGCCCGATGAAACGCAGGAGCTGCCATTACTGTCATGGAAAGACATGGCCCACACCGCCCGTGAGCCAGTTTCTTTGACCTCGTGGTAGAAGTGGAGGTCTGGGGTTTGGTCACTGGCCAAAGCGACGCTTCTAAGGACCTGGCCCGAAACCCAAAGGAAGCCAGAAAGGGGCTACAGTAGGTGCTAGAGGGGTCCCATCCCCCGAGGCAATGCCACCCCTTCGTACTACCTCGCTTTCCTTCTAGACCGCGGTTGGAAACCTTCTGAACACACCTCAACTCCAAATGGAAAGGTTGAGAATTAGGGGGCGCATTCTTCTAAAAGATGCGCCCTATGCGCAAGGCAGCCGCGGGATTCCCCACCCGCAAAGTGTAAGAGTTTAGCTCACAGCAACGGTTCCCTCGCGCCCACGCCGGTGGCCTACCCAGAAGAGACGCCCGGGGCACCCGCCGGGCTGCGGGCCACAGGAGCTGCGCCCAGGGGACCGAGCGCCCCGCCCGCCGCGCGCTCCGGCCTGCCAGTTCCCGCCCAAGCTCGCGTGGCCTCCGGCGCGTCTCTTCCGCGCAGGTCGGAGGGCGGTCTCGCCTTTGGTATTCAAGAAATCGAGCGAATTCCTCTCGTCGCTCGGACTCCGCAGGTGAAGAGGGCGCCTTAGGACACCTGCTAATCTCGCTCCTGGAGCAAAAAGGGGTGTCATTTCTCGCCAGCAATCTGCAAGCAGAAAACGGACTGGGGGGACACCCGATCACTTTGCATTGCTTTTATAGATGAATGATCCCGAAATAGATGTTTGCAAAACAATGCAAAATCTCTGTTATGCATTTCCAAAGGAAAAAAGTGCAAGGCTGTTGGAAAACCTAAAACTTAGGTTCTTTTCTTTCCCGGATCCCTGAGAACAGGCCCCGGAACAGGACCCACGGACATTCTGAAACCTTCCCTTTCACTGGAGTTGCAAACACACTGTATATATTTATGTCAGTAACATATAGGGAAGGCATGTCTGTATGTATTTACCTCGTACATAGTCCTATAAACTCTTGAGTCTAGAAAGGGTGGGTGGGGGGGGTAAATAACACAGAACGGTAAAAAAAAATTATGGAGAAGGATAATAACTGATTACTAACTTGAAAGTAAATAAACAGGTGACTTTTTCAGATCAAATTCCTCCTTGGATCGTTACAATAAATATCTCTGAAGGAAGCTCTCTATTTATGTTGTCATTGATTAATTCTTCACTACCTCATTTGATTTCGATTTAGAACGATTTGATTCTAATTTAATTAGCATGTAATTTGGATGTACATAATTACTGTAATTATGACATTCAGGTAAGGCAGCTTTAGGCTGAAAGGCAATTTCAAATTTTCTAGCAACCTACTTTGTACTGAGAAATGGACAAGGACTTTGCGCCCTGCTATCCAAGTAGTAATTAGCACATCTTTGAAACAGGCAGTGCGGCGGGGTTTGTATTAAAACAGCAAATACAAATGCAGCCGCGTTATCCGCTGCTAAGGTGGCTGTGGGTTCTCGGAAAGGCTGGCGTTTCCTGGGCATGAGATAGGGGAGCCCAGGGCTGCTGCGGTCCACGGCGCCTCCGCCGCCTCTTGCGCGAGACTTGGAGGTGTAGCTTTTCCCGATTAAAATACAATAAACGCGCGGGATGGTGGGGAGGGGGAGCAGAAAAGAAGCAGCAGCAGCCACGCACAACGTCTGAAGACTGGGGGTGGCGTAGTGGACTAGGAAGAGGAGGGAAGGGGGCGGCGGCGGGAGGGCGATGCTCAGAGAGGAGAGAAAATTGGTCAACGCCCCCAGCTGTTATCAGATTTTAGATTTTAGTTTCAAAGGGAAAAGGTGGGAACAAAGGGGGTCAGTTTGCGCCTGCAGGAAGTGAGGACCCTTCGGGAGGGGCTGGAGCGAGGGCTTTCGGGGCTCTGGACCTGCGCGCCCCTCAGGCCCGGGTCTGCCCAGCAGGCCCGCGCACTCGGCTCAGCCGGGACAGCTGCCAGGAGGACGCCGGCGAGGCAGGAGGCTTGGTGGGCCATCGCGGCCCCAGGCTGGTGAGAGCTGTAAGTCCTTCGCTTCCCTCCCCTTCCAAGGGGGACCTGGGGACGTGGACAGTCTGGTTGCCTGATTGAATCAGCTTGGTTCCGGTAGGGCCTCGTGGACCGAGAGCCCTCGGATCTGGGGTCATTGGGCAGAGAGCGCGGGGACTGTGCCCACGCCCAGGCCCCATCCCGGGATCCAAGTCGTCACTGACTGCACCCAGCCTGCTCAACTCCGAGTCGGAAGACCCTGATGTTGCCTGGAAAGGGCTATGAACTGCAACAACTCAAAGACTAGGGCCAAGCAGGACGTTCATTACTTTGTTTACTTCGTTTGGATTGTCAATTAGCATGTTTCAGAAATGACCTCCTTCTCTAGGAACAGTGCACCGGCCATGGCTAAGCAGTGTCCCCCAATTGTGGGGCTCTCCTCTTCCTCCACCCGCACCCTCACCCCATCCTTCAACACAAAAACTCGCTTTTCTTTTCTTGCTTCTCCGGGCTGTTGCAGCTGGCGGCAAACGCCGGTCTCCCGGCTCAAATAGCCGGGAGCGAGGAGGACATCGCGGCCTTCCCGGCCGGAAGCTCTAGATGGCGCCAGCGAGCCGCACTCGCCAAGCTCCTTAAGGGAATCAAGAGCGACTGTCAAACATAAAAGCAAATCAGAGTTTTCAGTTTTTTTAATGTGTTAAGAATGTTATTCCTTAAGAAAATTTGTAGCTAAATTATTCTCACTTAAAATAAACACTTAGTATACCAATTACACAAATGGGCGGGATTTATGTAAGATTTACTTCATCTGCATTTTTGTTGTGGGAGAGAGCCTTGGTGAATACAGATAATAGATGCAAATAAGATTAGAGTTAAAATAAATAAAGTTTCCATCTGAATAAAAAGAAATTCAATTTTACACGACTTGTAACGATTTGACGGGATGTCCAGACACGCCATTCAGGTGCACAATCTAATCTCGTCAAAATAATGTTGTGTTCCATCCTTGAGGAAAGAAAAATCGTTCTTTTTTTTCTTTTTTTCTTGATCCTCATCAGGTAGGATCCAATTCACTCCAAGGGGGGAAAGTAAGGCCAGAGGAAACGCCTCGGGAGGGTATAGATTGGGACTAGGGTGGATGCAGGGCCTGGGAAAACTTGGCCTTCGTTCCTCTAGGGCAGGGAGCTCCGCAGCAGGAAACGCTGGGCGAAAACGGCCGAAACGAAATCCCGTTTCCCCTTCCACGGACCCGAGAGGGACTCAGAGGTCCCGTCTGCACTCGCCGCCCCACCGGGCCCCAGGCGGCAGCCCTCCTCTCCTCCCGGCCCCGGAGCTGGAGGCGCCCAGGACCCTGGAGTCCGGAGGCGGCCCTGGGAGACCTGGCCCCACCAGGTGAAGACCTAAGTCCCCCGTGGGCTCCCGCCTCCCGTACACCCTCTCTCCCATTTGCTCGGCCTCCGCGGGTCTCCACCCGCCCGGGTCCAGGTTTCCAGAACCCCCTGGGGCCCCCTCGGGCTGGGGCTCCAGGAGGAGGGGTGGGACCTGTTTTCGCTTGTGGGTTTCGGCACGGGCCAGGCGCCCCACTTCGCTCCAGGTTCAGGGTCTGGGAGCGCTGGTCCGGCTGGACGCTCGGGCCCGGCCGCCGCCCATGGTTCCCGGGAGCCGCGGTGATGGACGTGCGCTGACCCACGGGGCAGAGAACCAGGCAGAGGCCTTGATCACTGGGCTGCGGAGCCAGCCGCACGGCCGGCGGGACCTGCATGGCCAGGCCCTTTGATCTGCTTTTATTATCCACGAGAAACAAAGCTGCCTGGGACAGACGCCCGGGCGCCCCCACGCCTCGGGAAAGCCCCCCATCCCTCAGCTCTGCGCCGCTGGCCTGCACCCCCAAAGGTGCCGGGCACCCTCTCGGCTTCCAGAGCTTCGGCCCCAAACCCCCAGGGCAAACGCACACCTGGCAGCCTCTCGAGAGCACTAGCCCTGAACCACCAGGCGCGCGGTGGGTGGGGTGGGAGGTCCCTGGGATGAACTGTTTGATCTGGGAGAGAAAATAGCCGAAGGAAAGAAAAGCGCGAGGAAGAAGAGCGGGGCATCCGAGCCTGCGGGGACCGCAAGGGGGAAAGGGAGGAAGCCGCCAACCCCACGCTGCAAACTCCCCTCGGAGAACCTTTGCTCTATGTTTTATCGCTACTTTGTTAGTTGACTTCTCAGAGCAGAGCTTCCGAGAAAACGTATTGCTGTTAAGAACAATAATTTCTTTCTTTCTTCCCTAAAAATCAAAACCTCATTCAAGTTCCCAAGATGGACAGTAATAAAATATTTTTTCCCCATTGGGGCTGACTTTGCTTGTGTTGCCTATTGTGTGGGGAGCCTTTTAAAAAATATTTTATTCTGTAAATACTCATTTTATTTTCTAAATTAGCATTTTTTCGAATTGTGAAATTATCTCATTTACCAATTTTCTTTTCGTCTCTTCCTCTCTTCTCCCTCTCTTTTAAACTGGGCTGTTAAGTTGGTGGTCAGAAGACAAAGAGAGAGAAAATAATTTTCATTTCAATAATTGCCTTCTGGTCAATTTAACTGTGCCTTATTTTGAAAGAGACTGCCTAAATGAGATTCCTGTCCCGAATGTGTTCCCAGGCCTGATCCCAGCCTTTAATTATTCCTGAGGTTTTTTTCTTCAGAATAAGACGCCGCACTGAGTAATCACAAAGAAGTCAGAGAGCATCCTTGAACCTTTTCAGAGGCAGCGCCACTGATATTCAAATAACCTGCGAGGGCCATTTGACGGGCGCGGGGACCTCGGCATTTCCAATTCACTATTTGCATAGATCAGCCGTCTTTGAAAAGGAAAGGAGCAGTTGTCTTCCATAACATTAAAAAGCCTAGTTATCAAATCAAGTGCTTAGTTTGGGGGCTTTTAAAACGTTTACATTTTATCTCAGGTTGCCCTTTACCGTTTGACATGCAAATTTGGTGCAGTTAATTTAGACAATTAAAAAGATCTTCAAGGGAGCTTTGTCACGGAGAATATTTGGAGTTTTCCCCGAGGACCAGCTGAGATAAAGTTGGCCAGAACAAATGATGTCTAGGAGATTAATTAGATATTTGATAAGACATGAATCCCTAATAAGGGAATACAAGGCACAGGGGGCTGCTGTGTGCTCTAAGTCAAAATTAATAACATTTAACAAGATTTTCATTTAGGCATGAAATGTCTTTTCCGGGGTATTGACTCCAGCGATTTATTCCCTTGAGTCGCCTCGCAACACAGAGAGCCTTGGGAACGAAGACTTCTTTTTAAAAGCTTTCCCCTTTCAGATTGTTTTTAAATCACTTTTTAAAAACAAATAAACCCGCGGGTGTTTTTCCTGACCCCCTCCAGGAGGTGTAAGCACCTCCCCAGTTAAAAGTGCCCAAGACCATTTTTTCAAGGCGCTCCAGACTTTTAAAATGTCACCTTTGGAGAACTCTCTCGTTAAGTAATACAACTACACGTTCTTATAACCCAATTTAATTTACGCTGTTAATATACAAATAAATAATTTTGACTCCTCAAAAGCAGATGTTTATGGCTTTTATAACTTACATGAACCTTCCATTACCTAAAACTAACATTAAAGGATTTTTTTTTCCCCAACCAAAAAACGTTGACCCACATAAAGGTTATTGAGGGAGGAACAGGATTTTAAAAAGGAAGTGTATTGTTCAGAGTCCTTTAATAATACCAAAATGAAAATATGTCAGGATATTCTTCATACAGATAAACGCATTTAATTTCTTTAGATGACCTTAACTTATGAGTTTGTGAATGAAATGATAACTCATCATTTTAAATATCTTTTACATATATACTGACTTTCACAAAGTGCATCAGAAAATTAAAGAAAAAACTCCCTGAATTTCAGGAATTCACCAAAAAAAAAAAAACCAAACAAAAACAAAAACCCAAACAACTCTATTCCAATGGACATTTACAAGAAAATAAAAGAGAACATAATCTTTTGAACCCTGTTTATACAGATGTTATGAAATACAGAGCTGTCACTAGACTTCCAGTTTAATTTCTCACCTTAAGCCTTTTATGATGCTTCCTTTTTTTAGGAAGAAAAAAGTCTCAATGTAAGTAGATATCAAGCAGGACTTGGAGTATTTTATATATAATATAATCCACACAAAAGGTCTGTTTTTATAGGTCCCGTTTGCTTTAAAATGTTCTGACAGTCCTTTGCAGGGTGGTGGCTTGTTTTTGGAGAGAAGGGGAGAGAAGGGTAGTGGAGGGGTGGGCGGTGGGGGAGGGAGCGTTTCTGTGTATTGCTCTTCCCTCGAGAAGTCTGTGCGTGGTGTGTGTGTGTGTGCGTGTGCGCGTGTGCGTGCTTTGGGTTGTAAGTCTCCGGTGTGTGTGTGCATGTCTCTGTGTGCAGTTCTAAGTAGTGTTGGTGGCGGAGGATGGTTTGCTTTTGTTCCTGGACCACGCGTTCGATTCCCGTGTGAGCTCCGACAGCAAAGGGGAGCTCCTGGCGTGGCCGGCGAGAGCGGCCGGGGAGCCGGTTCCCGCTCCACCTCGCGCCGACCCGGGGGCGTCCCCGGAGCCCCAGCCCATCGGTCCCCCGCTCGCTCGTCCTCTGAACCTCTCGTTTGCTCTCGACGTCTCTTCCCGCTCGCTCGCGCCTCTTGCCGGGTCTTTAGGAGTCGCTGGGGCCAGACGTGGCTTCCTTGCCTCCCGCCGAGGCTGCCGCTGCCGCCGCCGCCGCCGCCGCTGCCGCCGCCGCCGCCGCCGCCCGGGCGGCACTGACGCCGGAGTCGTGCAGGATGAGGTCGGGGGACTCGGAGCGGGGCGTCTCCAGGTTGCTGGCGTCTGTGTCACTGTCGCTGCCCTTTTTGCCGCCGCCGCCCCCGTTGTGCGTCTTAATGTGTTTGCTCAGGTGGTCGCTGCGCATGAAGCGCTTGTTGCATACCGGGCAGGCGAAGCGCTTCTCGCCCGTGTGGGTCCGCAGGTGCCGCTGCAGCTCGTCCGAGCGCGTGAAGCGCTTGCCGCAGAAGAGCCAGTTGCACACGAAGGGCCGCTCGCCCGTGTGCCAGCGCAGGTGCGCCTTCAGGTGCGACGTCTTGCCGTACACCTTGCCGCAGCCCGGGATGTGGCAGCTGTGCAGGCCCTTGCGCCGCAGGCTCGCGCCGGCCGGGCCCAGCCGCTCCGCCTCCTGGCAGTTGGGGCAGTCGCAGGTGGCGCGGCCCGAGTAGCGGCGGGCGGAGCGCGCCGAGCTCCCCCCGGCGGCGGCGGCCGCGGCCCCCGAGATCATGGCGCTGGCGGCGGCGGCGGCCACCGCGGCGCTGGAGTCCGAGTAGGAGGGCAGCACCGGCTTGAAGCCGTCCTGGGCCAGCAGGTGCTGGCTGGTGGAGAGCAAGTGCGAGGCCGCGGCGGCCGAGGAGCCGAGGCCGGTGGAGCTGAAGGCCGAGTGCGTGAGCGAGCTGAAGTCGGGGTTGTAGGTGCCGAGCTGGGAGTGCAGCGAGGCCTGGGGGGCGCCCGAGTGCAGCGAGCCCTGGAGGCCCCCGGCGGGGTTCTGCACCTCCAGCCACGAGCCCGGGCTGCTGTGCACGTCCCACCACGACGACGCCGCGCCGTTGGCCACCTCGCCCGCCGCCAGCGTCGAGTGAAAGCCCGACTTGTACCACGACTCGTACGGGTGCGCCATGCCCACGCGCGGGTACAGGCCGTCGGCCGCCGCGGTGTGCACCTTGGAGAGGAAGGCCGACTGGCCTCCGGCCTCCTGCGGGGACACCCCGGCGGCAGCCGCCGCGGCCGCCGCCGAGTTGGAGAAGAGGCCGCCGTAGTCGCTGCTGAACGCGGACGACGTGGGGGACGTGGAGGCCAGGCAGAAGGCGCTGTTGGCTGCGCCCGAACCGCCCGCCAGGCCGCCCGAGCCGCGGCCGCCTGTGGCCACCGCGAAGCCCGAGAGGCTGGAGCCGAGGTTGCAGCTGGACGAGGAGCGCTTCCAGGGGTGGAAGCCGCCCTTGGCGAAGGCGCTGGACTCCGGCAGCGTGGTCAGCGGGCTCGTGTTGCCGATCTTGTTGCAGGTCGCCGCCAGCATGGCCAACGGGGTCGTTCCGAAGCGCGGCTCTTCCTACAGTGGGGGTGGGGGGAGGGAGCGAGGAGGAGGGCAAGAAGAAGTGGGAGGAAGACACAAAGTGCACCCCGTGAGCAGTCTCGTCGCCCCGCGGCGGGTCCCGGGTGGGGAGAGGGGGGGGTCGTGGCTCCCCGGCTCGTGCCTCCTCCCCTCGCGCTCAACGAGGATGCGCCGCGCCCAGCGCGGGACACCGGCGACTACAAGGGCGAGGACCCGGAGCTGGAAAGTTGTTTTTCGGTGGGGCTACCAGTCCAAGTGGTCTCGCTTCTCCCCGCCTCGGTCGCTACAACCCATGCCCAGAATCAGATTTCGGGTTGCTCTCCTTCCGCTGGCCAGAAGCCCGTTCCTTCACCGACGCCCCCAAACCGCCCTTAGGGGTGAAGCACGGAGATAAACACAACCACAACAATCTCCGGGGTGAGGGCGGAGGCGGCTGAGACAGTGGCCCAGGGGCGGGGGAAACTTGGGGCACTCCTCCAAGGGTTGCTACTACTTGATTCTTTTCTTTTTTTAATAGAAAATGTTTTAAATGCTGAGTCGCCCCCTCCAAAAAAAAACAAACCCGGTTATGAAAACAAGAATCCACGGAGAAGCAACCCAGCGATGGATTTGAGTCACAGGCCAACTGGGGAGCCGCAGAAGTGTGAATGCTTGTTAACGTGACGACATGAACTGCAAACCGATTAAGCCTGTTTTCTGGAAACACCGCTGTCGCATAATTGCAACAATCTCCGAAGCAAGGGGGGCTGGGGGCGGGTGGGGGCGGATGGGGTATAAATCACGAGGGGGAAGAAAATAAACCTTTAGGTGTTCTTAAAAGCCAAATTTAAAATGACTTGCATCACAAATCATTTTTCTTACCAACGCACTTCCCAGGTGGAAAGACTCGGTTCCCTAAAACGTGGAAAGTGCTGAAAGAAGTTGAAGCTTACAGTCCGGCAGCAACAGTTTTTCTCCCGGGAGCCGCGGACCCGGAGAAGCCGTAACGAAAAATTACTCCCGTGAAAACAAGCAAATGCGTCGCCGCGCTTCCGACTTACCCCGAGTATAGACGTGGCCATAGCAGGTCCCGGGGCTGCGCGGCGGGGCCGGGAGCGGGGCTGAGCCTGGCGGCCGCCGGGGAGAACTGCTCGGGTCCCGCGCCGCTCCCGCGTCCCTGCGCTCGCTCGCGCCGGGCGGACTCCGCGCTTCCGCCGGCTAAACTCAGCCTAAGTGCGAGGCGCACCCGCTTTGAAGTGCCGCTGGCTGCGCCTCCCGCCCAATGAGGGCGCAGGCAGAGCAGACGGGAGCTGCCCCGCAGCCAATCAGACGCGCCGAAGGGCCCGAGCCGGGGCTCCCGGCGCGTGCCAGTCAAGGCCCCTCGCGAGGAGGAGGCGGGGGGGGGGGTCGCGGGCTGGGGGAGCGGAGAGATTACAGTGCAATTAAACATTTACACTCACGCAACCAGCCTGGTTTAAGTACCGCGGAGACTGAGCCACAAGCACCCCCAGATGATGCAAGTTAGAGCGGACAGTCCTCCTCCACCCCCCACTTGTGGGAAAGGAGGCAGGAGGGGAGGAGGCGCCGAGGTGGAGGCAGCATCTGCGAGGCCCAAGTGGAGACGCTAATGTCAACGCTCACTCTGTGTGCTCCCTGACTTCGCCTGCAGAACGCAACTTCAGCTGGGATCCATCATTGTCGCTCGCGACTCTCGCATTGGCGTTTGTCTTCTACCCAGTTCCTATACCCACTTGGATTCAGTTTTACTCTGAATCCCACTGAGGAGCGGGCGCAAAGGGAGAGTACCTCCGAGGGGAGAAAAAATTCGTAGGCCTCTTCGTCCAAGTCTACACCCACAGACTTGGGAGGGCCCGGAGCCTGCCGCATCCCATCATTTCCCCCCAGCGGTCTAAGTGACTTCCTAATTGTCGCTCTGGCCTCTGACCCGGGGAGCAATGCAAGTGCCACTCACACCAGAAGCTTCTGGTGGTAATTGAGGGCACCCTTTGTACCTTTCCGCCAAGCGCCTAGATACCAGGTTAACCCAGTTGTCAAATATGACTAAACAGTGGGACGTGCTTGATTATCTGCCGGCTTTCGCTGGGGGCTGGCAGGCGGTGGGAGGCATCAGCCCATACAACACGCTGCACGAAGCTGCTTATTTTCACCTTTTAACAACTATGGAAACAGAGACCTGCGCGAGCCGCGCCCGCCCCCCACCGCCACCCCCGCCGAAGCTGCAGCTTGCTCTGCTGTTTGTTTAACCCGGTGAAGATGTGCGTGTCACGTTTCAGCCTAGAGTCGAGTTTTCTTGTTCCAGCTCCAACCCACTCCCACTCCAGACCTCCTGGGCCTAGATTCTCCGCCGCGGCGGAAAGGCCTCCCTGTTGGGAGAGGGGCTCCCCTCCCTCCCCGCCCCCCAGCGCCTTGCTTTGGTGGATATGCTTTTAAGGAGCCTCTCTCGGGGACCTCCATCCGCGGTTGCGGGGGGGGGGGGGGGTGGGGTGGGACGAGGCCAAACGTGGGAGACTCCCCATGTTGCAGGCCTGGAAGCACCCTGAAGTTCTCTCCGGATCTTGTTCGTGTGAAAAGAAGTGTCCTCAGACGATTGCGCATCCTGAATGGAGTCCCTCAGCAGCCGCTGAGCTGTTTGTTTCTCTCCTTTTCTGCGTCTTGCTTTCTCTTTCTCCTTCAGGCCAGCCAGGAGCTGCTTTTTAAGCAGAAATACCAGCGCCCTCGGACAGACCTGGGTACTGGTTTTAATGTACCACATTCTCCTCCAAACCCACATCCTGCTATTTAAAAGACATTTTAAACCATGAACCTCAAGTGGCTGAGTGCAAAAGACAAGTTGTCGCGAAGGGGAAGCAAGTGAGGAGGACGTGGGACTGTGCTTTCTCTTCTGTTTTGCAATATCTCTTGACCCAAAAGTGCAACCGGCGTGGCTCTTCTCTCGGCCCTAAGATGGGCGTCCTGGTGCCTCCGTGGGTGGGGAGGGCGACGTGGGTCGTTTTCTTTGCTTTCCTTTAGAATACCTTTGCTCGAAAGGTTTTCTCGTCCCCTTTGGTTTAAAGGTGGAGAAAGAACCAAGGAAATTATGACCGAAAAAGAGAAAGGAGAGGAGAGAGTGAAAAGACTCGCGTGACCGTCATGAAGCGCTGTGCACTGAGGGGCTGGGGTGGACATTCGCGGGGGCAGGGCAGGGGCAGGTGTGAACAGCCCGCGGTGGAGGGTGGGGTGGGAATGCAGGCAGCCTGGAGGAGCCAGCAAGCCCGGCAGGGGGACCCGGGAGTTGTTCCCAACAGGTGACTTGTGCCCTGGAAGGGAGACGGGTGCTCGGCGTCCTGCGTCCCCGCGTGCACTCACTAACAGAGGGATTGCCAAGTGGCAGCGAGGCGTCTCCCACTCGCCCAGTGCAGTCCAGGCGGGGAAGCGCCGCCGAGAGTTCCTCCTTCCACCTCCTCCCCCACCCCCAACACACCCTCTCCTTAGGGAAACCCGACGAAGTCATCGATAAGACCATCCGCCAAGCCACTTAGCACGAGTGACATTTTGAAATCAGCCGTTGGAAGCCGTTCGCGCAGGCACCTCGGGCTCCGGGCGCCCTGTTTGGCTCGCCTTCCTCTTCTCGCCCTCCGCTCCCCTCCCCCTCCCGCGGGTTTCCGTGTAGTTCCAGCTGTCAGAGTCTCTTCGTGGGGCCCTGGGATATTCCTTCAGTCACAGGCGTCGTTGTCACACAAGTCAGGGAAATCTTCCAAACCAACGCCCCGGCCACTTCACACCTAAGGTGGCCCCCAAGGACATCTTGCTGAAGAAGTCCAGTGTGTGTGTGTGTGTGTGTGTGTGTGTGTGTGTGTGTGTGACAGTTTTTTTTCATCCTCTAAAAATCTAGTTTTTAAACAAAGATCAACGTGTTATGCTAAAGTGTTGAGCTGACTGTTAAAACATTTGGGGGAAATAATGACAATGTAACAAAGGCCTGGTTTGGAGTGAATCATCACCCTTTTTAAAAGTTAAAGCAATTTTCAGGAGAATAGCTTTCAGCAAACGCTTTACATTATTCAAAACGGCCAAATAATGCTCTATTATAGCGCCTGAATGCTGCCAGTCAGCCCTAAGTGCAATTTGTGCAAAGGCCCCGGTGCCTTATCTCCACTTCTTTATAAAGAGGTGAATATAAAACAATTTCTTCCAAACCCAGACAGAGAGCACGGAAATTGCTTCCCTTTCTGCAATCAGGGCAATTTAACTGGAGTGCAATTAGCACTATTAAATGTCGATTCTGCATAAACAAATCTGACTGAGCAGTGAAAGTGGGGTGAGAACCTCATATACTCTGAAACTGATTTTTAAAATTATGTATCCGGGTCCTTTACAATTGATCCGTGACGTTTTCATCTTGGAATATATTTACATCATAAATACACTATGGTTAAATCAACATAATTTTTTTTTGCAAAAAAAAATCCAATAGGAATCTTAAAGAAGAATAGGGTAATTAAAGGGAAGAGTTCACTTCCTTTGAACAAATATTGTTTCCTCCATCTTGCCTCTGCTGAGAGCTTTGATCTAGAGCAACTGCTCAAGTTGCTGCGTTTGGGAAGCAAAGCGGGGAAAACAATTCGGTCATTAGCCCTGACCCAAGGCATTGGAGCTCCTTCGCCTCTGAGGGAGGGGGTAGGGTGGGGGTGGGAAGCTTCTCTCTGACGCACCGATAATAGGGTGAGGTCTAGGAGGACCAGTTATCTTCTGAAAAACTCGAAATATTAGTTGGGAGGCTTGAAGATGTAAGCAGGAGGGGAGGTGTGGGGGAAGAAGAAACCATTTGGTCTGGGCTCTCCTGTCAGGTGCCAGAGCTGGCCATCTGTGCAGGGATCGTCAGGGGTGGAGAGAGGGGAGAGGAAGGAGAGAGGAACCCATAAAAAGCTTGTATCTGACCTGTCCACCTCCTACCTTTCTTTATTTATTTGCTAACCCACAAGGCTCTCTTTTAGAATCATTTGTGCAATTAATTATGCTTTTCATTTGCATGACCTACGCTAGAGCAATGATTATCAGGTTAGCACGGTGTGGGAGTTGGGGAGATACGTTAATAACTTGAGTTAAAAAGGAAAAAAAAGGGGGGGGGAGAAAAAAAGAAGCTACCCTGTGTGCTATAGTCACCTGCCATGAACAAGGGTGGAGGAAATGTATAGACCATAGGTGCCTGTTGAGTGCCTTCCCACTGTTGGAGTTTGCCAGTTGTGGGTGCAAATGAAATGCAGCTTTTGAGTAGAAGGGAATCTTTTATAGTTAACGCACAGTCGATTTAAAAAAGCACCAGCCTTGAGATCAAATAGATGGAGAAAATTAATTGAAAATTGAGGAACTCTCCCACAATTTCCGTTGAACTTTCACTTAATACTTGTTCTAGAATGCTCCCATTCCGGCCCAACTCTTGCAAATAAAGGAGCCAGAAAGAATCAATAGGCCAAGGGAACTTTCATCTTTTCTCCATCCCCGAAGTATCACAGCTATTTAGAGGCGGCACACGATGCAGGTCCATCTTGTCTGTAAGGTCTACTGGAGAAGCTGAACATTCTTAGTCTGTTAAGTGTATCCCAAACATTTGCTACTGAATGCCTGCAAGATGTATCTGGGCCATATATTTTAAGGCTGCCTGGATCTGTTTATCTGAGCCAAAAATGCATTAACAATTAAAGGAAAGACTAGTGTGTCAAAGGAAGGAAGGTAACTGTAGACTGTGTGATGATTTTAATGACTGCAATTATTGGGAGATTATTCGACAAGCATCATAGATTTGTTTACTGCATTACTTGGAAACTATGGGGGGCCTATTCAGCTTGGGGTTTTATCTTCCTCCCTCTCTCTCCTCGATGATCATACAGGGGTCCTAGACCTCAGCAAATGTGACATTCAGTGTTGACATTCTTCTTTTTTTAAAAAAACATTTCAACCCAAATGAAGTACATCTGTTGTCTCAGCCAACCCTAATGGAACCATCTCTGGAGACATTAAAGTAGTCTTTTCACATAGATTCTGAGCTAATCTATTAAAGCAAAGCCAAAGGCCAGAGGATTCTGGTCACTAGACAGCTTCTCCCAGCCAGGGTACCACCTTTACCCTTTCTTAGGCAGCCATTGAGGAGACTTCCAACCCTTCCTCCTTCATCCAGGGCTTGTTGCTGCAAGATGTTAAACATAAGCTCCCCCAGGACTCCATGTTGGAGAAAGTTTGTTTTCTCCTTCCTTGCTTTTAATACGCCTCCCATATCCCAATATTATTTCCTCTCACAACTCCTGTTGTTGCCCTGATGAATGGAAAACCTTTTCCTAGAAGCACACTGGTTTGTGGATAAGAAAGGTTTTCCTGTACATACAGATACAGGGGATACAAAAAAGAAAGATTTTGTGTCTGACGTAAATAAAACCATCCTCAGCCTACAATAACAAATCACAGTCTGGCCTTCGCTCATTGATGAATTACTGATTTGGAAGTGAGATCTAAAAGGGGTTGTGGGGGAAAGAATAGCAAACATTCGCAGCAGCCCCTTCCCTCCCTCTCCTGAGGCACTAAGCCACAGTGACCTGGTCATGGGGTGCTCTTCCTGGGTCTGTAATCATTCCGTCTCAAGATTAAGGTGGACTCTGCTGGGACCAAGAAACTTCCCTGTTCAAACAGGCGCCTGCAGAACTCTGCAAGTGGCAATTAGGAGCCTATTACAAGCCATTAGATTGATCAATGTACCTTAAACAATGCGAATGATTTATATGGCTGATTTACAGGGCCGGGGTGAGGGCGGGGGGGGGGGGGGGGAGAGAAAAAGGGTGGAGGGAGGACGACTCCTTATCCCTTTCAGCCATGGCGCTGTGTTGGAGACCTGAGAACAGCCATTGCTCATCGCTGCTTAGAACCACCGGAGCGATTTATTTAGAAAACTTTTCAAGCAAGGACACAGGCTTGCCTGGCTCCTCCGGTGGGTGGCGAGATGCACATTCTTTGCCCCTTTCTCTTTTTGCTAAGGAAGAGCTTAGGAAGACCAAGGCCCGAGGAGCGGCGGGGGAGGGGTGGGGTGGGTGAGGTCGCGGCGACGCCCCTCCCCTAGCGGGGGACACCTCCCCGCGGGGTCCCAGCTGTCTCCCTTCCCTGGGTCTGTCCCGGGAGAGGAGGAGGAGGACTTACACATTTGTTTAAGGGAAGAGCTGTGTGGCCTCCTCATTATAGAAGGAGCACAGAACCATTAGCTCTTTAAGTCTCAGGCGCGATTCGGGGAGGAGCTGCGACCCAGCTCCCCGCGTGCACATGACGCGGGGGTGGGGGCTGGGGTGGCAGTGGGCTGGAGAAGGAGGGGACTCCGCGGAACGGAACTCCTCGCTCGGGCTGACTTTGTCCGCTAATTTATCCGGAGAAGACAAAACTACAGCAGAGCTGAAGCCATTGAAGCTGGCCCCGCCACCGCCCCCTCCTGCCCCCCCACCCCCCGCCCCAAGTCTGATAGTAGTTGTCTCCTCTGCTGCAGACACTCGTCGGTCTTCTCACGACAAGGACATCCCTGCCAGTTTTCGCAGAGCCTGCTAGCAGAGGACAGACGCACTTCCCTGCTCAGCGAGGGAGAGTTCCCTTTGTCTGATGTCCCCCTCCACCCGTCGGCCTTCAGCTCCGAAATGGGGGGCAGGCTGCGGCGGAGAAAGACGCTGGGAACCGAGGGGGGGGG
Source organism: Murina feae (assembly GCA_004026665.1). NCBI lineage: Eukaryota > Metazoa > Chordata > Mammalia > Chiroptera > Vespertilionidae > Murina > Murina feae. The sequence goes on along the minus strand of PVJC01023602.1, from coordinate 6,428 downwards.
GCGATCGTCATGTCACCCCACGTCCAACTCTGCCCCTGCTGGTTCCTCCTCTTCCTCCTCCGTTTCTTTCCAAACCTCTCCTTTCTCCCTCCCGCCTGCCAATGCTAGATCCTCTCCCTTCGAGTCTCCCGGGCTCCTGCGCCCAGCGCCCGGCAGGAGGGAGAGTTTCTTTCCCGGCCTTGGCGCCTTGGCGGGAGCGCTCCTCCTGGCTTGCTCGTGGGTGCCTGGGACAAGCCCTTTTGTTTGCGGCTACAAGTGGAATGGAAGGCCTCCGGGCTGATAACGGGGCACCGAGGGGAGAGCGGGAGAGCCGAGAAGCCACGTGCCTGGGGAGAGTTGCTACCCGTGTCTTTTGCAGCCGGAACGCAATGGGAGCCCAGGATTTGGAAACTCTTCTGGGTGCATCATGGTTTCACACACACAGCCCTCCCACCACCAGCAGCTGCTCTCACCGATCCCTCTCTGCCCCACATCTCCCTCTCCTGGGTTCTGTTCTGAGTTGGTTCCTTTCAATTCTCTCCTTCTTAGGACTTCATCGCAGGCCCCTACAGTTCAGTGAGAGGCCGCGAGAGAAAGTGGCTTATAAGATTTCCTCCAAGGACCCAGGCACACCTGGGACACCCCAGATCAGATTTGTCCTGGGTCGACACTCCCATGTTTTCTGGATTTCGGCCACTCTGCAGCGAACCCTGCGCGGGCTGGCCTCACCTGTCACACTCACCCCCATCTTGGGATCAGACTGACACCCCCGCCACCAGGGCAGAGCGAGGCTCCGCACACATGAGATACGGGCACGCTCCTGGCTCCGCATCCCGCTGCCGCACGCAGAGGGCACGGGATGACACCCACACCCTCGGGCGCATGCCAGCGCCGTCCACCCTCCTTCCCAGCCAGGCCGCAGGGCGCAACACGGCCTGGAGGCAGGTGACGTCGCGGGGGGAGGCGGACTCCGCGCTCCAATTGCCACCCTGGGAGCGGGAGGGTCAGGTCCCCCCACGCCAGCTGCGGACCTCCCGGGCCGAGTGGCCAGCTGCCTTGTAGCGGCGGGGCCTCCCCTCCGCCTCCCGCGGCTCCGGCACCGCCCCCGGCGCTGCGCCCCTCGCCTCACCTATGCCGTCTGCGCCCGGAGCGCCTGTCTCCGAAGCCTGCGGCCCGCCCGCCTTCCACAGGCTGCGTTACATCTGGGACGCATTGCCCCTTAATTGTCAATCCCATTATGGTGATCAAGTGAACGTTGCTAATCTCTACATTTATTGTTTAGGCAAATAGAGGCTGCGTTTAATCAATACGCAGAGCACCGGTCTTCGCAGTGCCAAGTAACTTAAGTCAACGGTGAAGATCTCGGCGTGAGCGCAATCACCGAGCGCGCGGAGTGTTCACTCCCGCCTGCCCGCCTCTTCCCCGACCCGCGCGAGCAGGAGGAGGGGGCGGGAGGCATCTCCACCCTCCAGGGATCCGGGGCCTCTGCCCTCCGGGGAAGGAAAGGACGTCGTCGCGGTGACGCCGAGAGCCTGGCGAGGGAGTCGGAGGCTGGACTGGGGACGCCCTGCCCTCCGAGCGGTTTGAAATCGCGCTGGGCGCCGTCTCCCTGCGGGCTTCTGGGCTCCTCCCCTCCAAATCTGCCGCTGCAAAAAGGCAGGGGTTCCCACTGGCCAGGTCCTGGCCGGGCGGAAGGCTGAGGGGAAGGGACCTTGGGGGTGGAGGTGAGGGGCGGGGGTCGCCGTGCTTCCGACGCCAGGGCTTGCTCCAGCTGGCTACCTCTTCTCCTCCCTGCTGCCCGGAGCTGCCGGCTTCCTTGCCCTGCGGGAACTCCTGAGGACGGGCTATTTGCGCTGATTCTGAAATAGTTGCTCCTAAAAGGGGATCCTAGCCCAACCTGAAGAGGAGGATCCAGGATACGCAGTAGGGGGTGGGCAGGCCCACGGAGATGGGCGGTCCGCTCTGGGGAGGGTGGTGTGGACTCCTCACCGCATCCTGGCTGCTGCTGTGGCCTAGGGGTTGGGCCTCGGTGCCTCCGCAAGCAAAGGGTTTGTTGGGATGCTTCCCGGCGGCTGCTAAAATAACTCGATCCCCTCCACACGGCCTGGACTGGGCAGGCTGACCCTCCAATTTGAGGCACTAACACTTTCTCCTCGGGCACTTAGTCGCTAGGGGTTTCTGTTAGCCCGCTCTATCCCTGAGAATGTTGGTTATGAACAACCAAGAACTTCAGGTTGTAATCAGACACCCACCTGCAGGGAATTGCCCTCATTTACATACGCTGCATTCTAAAGTTAACTCATTATTTGCAAGTTTAGGGTGTCGGTGCCGTGCCACCAGCGAACTAAATTACAGCTGGTGCTTGAATGAGGTCTCGCCGTATTGAATGACAGCTGGCTGTTTTTAATTTTTGGAATGGATCAGTTCTCGTATAAGGTATCTCTGCCTTCTCCTTCTCTTAAAAGTCGAATAGCATTTGAACAAGAGGAAAATGAAACACAAATGTCAGTGCAATCCTGAAAACCTATTTCTTTCTGTTACTCCTTCCTGAGCCCCTCCTCTGCTACCACCCTAGCCTGTGACCCTCCTTGTCAGCTACAAGACAGATCTTTTACCTCCTTGCTGCCAACTATCCTACCAGTAGGTCCAAAGGACAGATAAATACCGTTTCAGACTCTTGATTGGGAATGTCAACGTAACTTTTTCTGGGTTGTGGTCGTTTTGAAGCTAGGACAAGGAAAAGAAAGGCAAGGGGCTAATGGTCAGGGCTCCTGGGTGGGCACTAACCCGTTAGAGCTCTCAGGAGCTGGGTGTGGGTTAAGGTCCACCAGGTAATGCTGTGATATTGGGTGGGCCAGGAAACCTCTAAGTTTCCTCCTCTCTCCCATGAAGCTAATAATTTCAACTTTGAAGAATTGTTGCAGAGGTTAAGTAAAACCATACAGGGCAATTCACAGCAGTGTGCTCCAAACTTAAACATTGCACTAAAAAGTTCCTACCTTTCGTTTCTCACTGAAATAGCATTCCCACCAAAAACTTACATGGACCTAAGGACAAAAATAAGCTAATACACGACAGAATTTTAGTGTATATGTGTAAAGCATGGGGCCTAGTACAAAATCAGGTTGGATAAGATAAATGTCATGACAGGTGCCTCTTTGGGGGAGGGGTTAGGTTAGCTGTTCCAATCAGCAACAGGTTTCATGGTCTGGCCCTCACTGCTCTGTCTAGGGGAAGAGGAGGCGTTTTCTCTAATAGGAATACCTACAATTTACTGAGCACTTACTGTATGGCAGGCACTCTGCTAGGTGCTTTACACACAGCATCTTGTTTAGTCCACCCCAAAATCTTATCAGGTGAATATTGTTCTCTTTTTAACCTTTGGCTATGGAAAACCTCAAGTATATATTTAAAAGTAGAGAATTCTATAATTAACCCCTCCATGTCCATCACCCAGCATCAATAATTGTCAGCTTGTAGCCAAACTTATTTATTCTCTACCCCACCCACTTCCTTCTCCCTTACTGGAAGCAGATCTTGGAAATTACATCATTTTACTTGTAAATATTCCAATATGTATCAAAATATCAAAAGACAGTAACTCTTTTAAAATAAAACCAAAATCACAATATCCTGTTAAGTATACCTAAACACATTTGAAATAATTCCTTAGTGTTACCAAACATCTCTCACTAGTTGTTTCATAAGTGACTTTTGACAATTGCTTCCCCTCCCCAAATCAGATCTAAACAATATTCACACATTTAACTTCTCAAGTCCCTCTCTCTCCTTTTCTTTCCTTGAAATTTACTTCATTGAAGTAAGCAAGTCATTTGTCCTGATATCCTTTTTGAAAATGAAGAAGCAGGCACAGAGAGGTTAAAGGAATTTAGTAAGAGAGAAAAGGAATTCAGTCCTAGCTATGTCTGATTCCAGAATCCCAGTGCTTAATGGCTTTATTATACTCCCTTTAAACCAAGTGATGAAAAGCAAGACACAGGAAAAACACAGTCACTCATAAAAGATTTCAGAACATGCTTGGCTCCCTTAAGTAACTAGTTCCTTTACCAAGTGTCTACAGAAAGCCATTCACTTAAAATGCAGGCAGGGTTTGAAATGTGGGAAGAGAAATTGAAAACAGGATAACCCAGTATGCTCCTTATGTTTCGAATCTGACTAAATTTCTTTATGCAAATGTATCTAAAGTGTGGTGAAGGGGTTTTTATTTCCAACAAATATTTAGCAAAGTAAAAACATTTCTTAAACGTATCTATCAGTTTCATTTTCTCTCTTCTCCGTTATGGTTCCCCTTTCTCTGTTCTTTATAGCTAGATAAGGAGAAAACATCTTTTTTTATATATAGTTACTTTAAAATACCAGTCAAATTAACAATTTAGTAGTTTGATATGTGATATCTGGCTTTTGTTACGGTAGTTTTGAAACCACAGTTACCCTAGCAACTGAATGCATTTTTTCTTTAAAAAATTTTTTAAAGCTGTCTGGAAGAAAAAAAAAATAAAAGGAAAACTTTTTGCCAGAATTTTCCCATAATAGCTTCCATTAACTGCAGTGACTTCTCTTGGAGAGGCCAGCACTGCTGTCTCCTGCTGTCACCAGTCATTCACTGATCCAGCAGATGTTTTGTTTGATAAGGCCAATTTGAGTTTTATGAAACATTTATTTTTTCACCTCCAAGGAGCAAATACTAGTAAGGATGGGATTCAGCATCTCTCACAGTATGCCACACAGGGCTTTAACCTTCCAGTGGAGCTTCTAGGTAAGAAGAAACACTAAGACAAACTTAAAGGCTTCACTTATTTAAAAAGGAAAAAAAGGGGGAGGGGGGATGGCTAAAGAACATTAACTCAGTCTCTAAGGACTTAACAAGAGGGGAAAAAATAGTAGAAGAGCCAATAGTCTACTAGGGAATCTCTGTGGAAACACCTGATAGGTGTGCAATTGCCAAGGAGGCAGTGACAGTGAGATAAGGGAGTGAGGAGGTGATGTGCATTGAGTTGAGTTATATTCATTTGATAAGTCATTTGTTAGCATTTCAAGGAGGTGAAGTAGACTCTGAACATGTATGAGACTATTCACTTGCTTCTGAATAAAATTTCTTTCACAATCATGTTTCAAATGCACATAGTTCTAAAACACAAAAACAAAAAAAGCCCATAAAAATACAAAATCTGACTTTATAGAATTACAAATATTCAAATCCTTTCTCTTGAATAGAAGGAGAGTTGGTTTCAAGACCTGAGGCTATGGTGCAGGTAAATCAAAAGGTAGTAAAAGACCACCCGGCTGGTGTGGCTCAGTGGCTGAGCATCATCCCATGCACCAGGAGGTCACCAGTTTGATCCCTGGCAGGGGGCTTGTGGGAAGTGGCCAGATGATGTTTCTCCCCCATTGATGTTGATTTTCTCCCATTGATGTTTCTATCACTCCTTTCCTCTCTTTCTAAAATCAGTAACAACATATTTTTCTTAAGGTAGTAAAAGAATGAAACAGCAATCAGAAAGAAGATATGCACCCTATATTCACAGCAGTGCTATTTATAACAGCTAAGATTTGGAAACAGCCCAAGTGCCTCTCAGTAAATGAGTGGATTATAAAGATGGGATACATTTACACAATGGAATACTATGCAGCTGTAAAAAAAGGAATCTCTTACCCTTTAAGACATCATGGAGGGACCCGGAGACTTATGCTAAGTGAAATAAGCCAGTCAGAAAAAGACAAGTATCACATGATCTTACTTATATGCGGAATCTAATGAACAAAATAAACTTATGAACAAAATAGATCCAGAAATATGAAAGCATGGGACAGACTGAGGAATCTCAGAGGGAAGAGAGAATAGTGGGGGAGGGAGTTATGAAGAGATTAACCAAAGAATTTATATGCGTACATGCATAATCCATGGACACAGACAATAGTGAGGTAGGCCTGGGGAGAAAGCAGGGGTGAGGTGTGTGTGGGTGGGGGGATTAATGGGGAAAAAAGGGGACATCTATAATACTTTCAACAATAAAGGTACATTTTTTTTAAAGGTAGCAAAAGAAATACTGGGTGGTTCTGCTCCTGTTGGTAAGATGCCTCCTTTCATGGGTCGGTGGGGGGAAGGAGGGGGGTTATTTTGTCATTCTGCAGAAGACAAAAAAAAAAAAAAAAGGAATTCTGGTACAGGAAATCCTCTTTTGCAATGTAATGGCTCAACAAATTGAAGGTTCCAGTCATTCATTTTTATTTTAGATTGTGCTACCTAGATACACATTTTTTATTTCAAATAAGTTTTTATTTTTCAATTGCAGTTGATATACAATATTACATTAGTTTAGGTGTATAGCCCAAGGATTAGACATGATATAACTTACTAAGTAATCACCCAGATAAATCTGGTACCCATATGACACCATACATATTTATTAGTTATACAATATTATTAA
>PVJC01023601.1:0-26248 GCA_004026665.1 Murina feae | reverse complement strand
AGATGCAACCCTTACTCACATCTGTCAGCGAATGGAAGACTCAAATGCTACAACTGCCCAGGTAAATATTAATCACTCAAAAAAGGAAAATTGGATTAATCTCTTGTGCATGCTATGTTTATATGTGAGTGCTATTTGTGCACCATATGCTATGCTTTTTGCTTAAAATAACCCTGCCCCTGATAAGCAATAGGGAAGTTCTGTGATTGGAAACAAATCATTTATGAGTTAAAGCATCAATATATATTATTATCTTTTCAGAAACCAGCTGTATTATCAAATGCAGGGAATCACAAATGTACTTGAAACTCAAAATTGTGTTTTTCCTACCAGGCCAGCATGGCTCAGTGGTTGAGTACCGACCTATGAACCAGGAGGTCACAGTTCAATTCCTCGTCAGGGCACAAGCCCTGATTGTGGTATCCATCCCCAGGAGGGGGCATGCAGGAGGCTGGTCTCTCTCTCTCTCTCTTCCTCTCTCTCTCTCTCTCTTTCTCTCTCTCTCTCTCTCTCTCTCTCTCTCTCCCCCCCCCCCGCACTCCCTCCCTCCCTCTCGCTTCATCTCTGATATCAATAAAAATATATTTTTAGAAAAAACAAACTATGTCTTTCCTTAAGCAGGATAGTGTGAAGATACAAATATAAAATTTAGTTTTCTCAAATAACCTTTATTTTTTCATCACAAACCATATAAAGTCAATTATTTGGTATTGCAGTGAATTTCTTAAAAATTAAAAAAGCAAGTACTTGGGACTAAGACCTTTCATATTTGGGGGGGGGGGTACACAACTTATCCAGTAATAGCACAAATGATATTGTACACTTCCCTACACACACCTTTCACTTCAGATGCTCAGCAGGTGATGCAATCAGTTTACCAATCTAATATTCAGAGAAACTGAAATAGAAACAATTAGAACAAAGAAAGTTAAAAACTCCACAGTCACAAAGAGCATCTCATAGGACATTATCTGTCATACCTCTGCATTTTATAAGAAAAATGTGCCTTGCAAAAATATTGCTTCTTCAGGAAAACATATTGAAGTTGAAACATAAAAATAAAGAGGATCCCATATCAGACATTATTGCAGGAAATTCAAAATCTACCTCACACATAAATATCGAAGGAAACAACTGACTTTACCAAAATTACACATCCTGTAAAGTTTAGACGATATAAGTGTGAAGAATGCGCCACATCTCTTGACAAGGTAATGCATGGCTACTGGAAATAATACAGTAGAGAAATCATATTTGCATAAACCCATTTTCACTTATCTATGCAAAGTCGCATTCTAATCGTCTTAATTCTAATACTCACCTACAATCTAATAAGTAACTTAAATTCGTTAATACCCTTGTTTTCAACAGTGGATGGCATGTCTAATTGATGTGTGTTTAGAGATTTCGTGGTTAAATCAAGAACAATAAGGTTTGAATGTTTTGCTAATAGCCTTTGTGCTTCTTTCTTCCTCAGGAGCTCTGTAAATACAAGAAAGGCCAGGCCTGGAGCATTGGTGAAGGACAATAGTACTTTGTATTGCTGTAAGGCTTAACATGAAGGCTCAATATAATGTGCTACCTAGTCACCTGATAAAATTGAGAAGCTTCAAGTGGCCTCCCCACAAGTTCCCCTCCTGACTCTGCTCCCAGGGATAAGGCCCCTGAGCCCAACAAGCCTCCTTAAACAGACTGGACACAGTGCCTGCTTCTCCCTATTGAGTGGGCTTCAGTTCTGACAGCCTGCAGAGTTCTTCACACAGCCCATCACATGTCATCACATGTCATGTCCTCCCACGAGAACCTGGGGGCACCTCATCTCTTGATACTATGAAGTCTGCCTCCCACTGTCCGTGGCTGCTGGCTCCATCCTAAGTGTAACCCCCGTGTGGTCCTAAGGGCACATGGTGTCCTTCTCCCCCAGGCTGTGAATACATGTGACTACTGAATCTGTGATTGATATCATCTGTCCCATGTGTGAGTCCACTGTGTCATGTGTTCGGCCACCACTTAACCCCAGGACAGGAATGGCTCCCTCATCAATGGCAGAAAGAGTGGAACCACAGGGAAACAGAAACTTCATCTCTTTTATGTGACCTTTTCTCCTTCTTTTCTTTGGATTCAAAGTGGCCTCATCCAGCACCCTGACTCACCCACTTCCTTCTCCCTTCCAGACCACTCCCTTAATCATTAAGCCCTCAGGACAATAAGGTTCTGGTCAGCATCAAATAATCTTAGGAACAAAGCCTCAGGTCTCTGGATCGGGAAAGATAGTTTCCGTCAAACTAGAGGTAACATTTCAATTGCATTTCAGTTCCAGACCTAGAAAAGTGGATCAACCCCCCCAATTACATCCTGGAAATACCAGACAGAGTTGACATGGGGACCAGATGCAATGATCAACTACCCCCATCCTAGTGCTGACCAATCAGTAGACCGAAGATTCCAACTCCTTTGTCCACCAGGATTAGTGATTTTTTTCCCTATTGAACCCACCCCTTCAAAGCCGTCAAAGAGCCAGGTTATGAACCAACAGTTCACCTGTGCCTCCAGGTTTGATGTCATTTCCTTAAATAAACCTTGACTTTCTTTGCTGCAAGTTCCTGTTCCCATTTGATTGGGCTTTGATGCCCCCAGGTGAACAAACCCCTTTAATAAGATGAGACAATTGAAATGTATCTTTGGTTATATGATTACATAATCCAGAAATTCCTAAAGTCTCGCAGCAGCCCCAAAGTGATTAGCATTTGACTGAACAGTGTGCTAGATGAGAAGCAGTTGCCTGTGTGGAACCATCTTCTTATAAGCCATGTACTATACCAGAATATAAGCATCACTTTATCACCTGATGGACAAAAAAGAAGCTAAATGGTCCACCTGTTTCCAGCTGTTTGGAAATAAAGAGTATTGTGGTTGGAGAGACTGAGTTGGTTAAAGTATGGATTAAAACCTGGAAGGGGATAAAGAAAAAGATCTGTTGTTTTGAGCCAAAGTTGTCATATTTACTTGTCCATAAACCAATTTTTTTGAGGAAAAGCTAGTTAACATTTTTGTAGAACACGTGTTAGGAACACTATTTACACCTCCACGGCATCCACATAGCAAACAGAGTCACCTGCCTATAATGCTAATATGGCCATGGCATGCCCTGCTTGAATTCCTTCCATGGCTTTCCAGCCCTTAAAATAGAAAACATATAAATGACTAAATATCAGCCACCAGGCTGTGAGTGACCAGAACCCTCAGTCCCTGTCTTCAGTCTTACCTCTCATTACCAACTGTGGCTTTTTCTGCAAAAAAAAAAAAAAAAAAAAAAGGACAAAAGAAGAACTGAGCACGTGCACAGCCTGAGGGGGCCTGCTGCGTGGGGAGGACAGGGGGGACAATTAAATATGTATGAGAGAGGGGATGAATAATTGAGTGATGTTCTGGAGTTGGGGGAGGTGGACTCAAGATATGAATTAGAAAGAGACATAGCTCCTACTCTGATCTTGACATGATGGAGGTAATACAGGGGCTGGCAGAAATAAAAGTAAATGTAGGGAGCAGAAAAGAAGCAAGATTACTGAAAACCCCACTATTCTCACTGAAGTAAAAAGAAAATTCACCTGCTGAGGCTGAAGGGAACAGGGACTGAGTGAGGGTTTTGAAGATCAAGGTGAACATTTGGGATAGGTGTTCATGCAAATAGAAAGTAGCTCCTACCAGGGGCTCATGCAGGGCCAACCTGAGGCAAGGCTCTCATTTGTAGGATTGTGTGTGTTAGGTTGTATGTTTTAGCCAAACTGAATTCAATCACCCAGTGGCTGAACTATCAGAGCTGAGAATGTAAATTACTTTATTTCTCCAAAGTTGTAGTTTAACTGGACTATTCAGTAAAATATGGTTTCCAAGACAATTTATAAAAACAGTTCAGGCCATGGAAGAAATAGGGTCTTGGATGTGTATGGGTTAGCCAAAGGAAAGAGGAGATGATGGCTTGGAGATAATGATAGACCCAAAGGAGGAGAGAACTCTCTGAAGTCAAATTATCACATAGAGGCCAGAAATGTAGGGAAGATTGTGCAAATATCAAAGATGTTTAGTGCATACCATTTCTGAATGATTAGAGCACTTCCAAGATAAAAAGTTCCAGCCAATAGCTCTTAAAATCCCCTACAGTTATAACAATAGGTTGCATAAAGGGAAAGATTATGAAATTGTTCTCAATCTTCAATGAATGATGGGGGTCAGTGTATCATTCATAAGGTTTTAGGTGATAAATAAACCTACAAAACCTGAACAATTTATTGGCTCTTATATCTATAACTTTGTGATAATGCTGGTTTCATGGATTAAGGGTTCACATGACATTATAAAGATTAGATTGAGTCTGCTTTGCTATTCTTTTTTTGTTTCTTTTGTTTTGTTTTTAAAATGTATTTTATTGATTTTTTACAGAGAGGAAGGGAGAGGGATAGAGAGTTAGAAACATCGATGAGAGAGAAACATCAATCAGCTGTCTCCTGCACACTCCCTACTGGGTATGTGCCCACAACCAAGGTACATGCCCTTGACTGGAACCAGTTAGGGCTGCTTTGCTATTCTTTGTATGTTGACTTAAGGTTGCCATGTCATAGCAAGAAGTCAGTGGCATCTTTAACTTCCTGTTGTATTATATGCGAGCTGGGTAGGAATAGTGTATTGAAGGAAAACTCTAGCATATCTCTAATTGGACCCAACCCTGAACCAACACTGCTCCCAGAAACATGAGACACTAATTTTGCTAGAGCAGGACCACATGCTCACTCCTGGGACATGATGAAACCTCTCTCAAGTCAGAAGGCTTGAGACTGGGGAAGGTCTAGATTCTCAAATGGAAATTAGGGTCTGTTGAAAGAACTAGGATGAATGGACGGCAAAAAAAAAGTCCTCAAGCCACATTCACCTCATCTTTAAAAACCATATGGCATGACTTTCAAGATATAACATGGAACAACTTAACCAGCTATGTTCCTCCTCTAGAATAAGAATTTTCAACTTCCTAACCCTACACATAACTTCACATCAGCCAAGTTCTTCTTTTACAGTATGTTACTCTCAACATCCCACCACAGCACCAACTTTCTGTTTCACTGAAAATTAGTTGCAAGCAAGAGAAATCAACACTACATACTTGAAGCTAACCAAATATATATATATATATATATATATATATATATATATATATATGTAATCAATTTTTGAAGCCTCAGGAATCAGTCTAAAAAATTAAGACACAAAGATAATTCTGAATATTAGCTACCAAAAATTCATCTTCACATGTCTTTTTTGCAACTCCACTCAAGATTTAAATTCCAGGGATGAAGTATTTGACTGGCCTAGCTTGGGTGATGCAAATCTTAGCTAGAAGAAAGTAGACACATTAATTAAAAATCATGTTATAATGACTGAATGATTAAAAAGATGTTTATAGATACCAGGATACCAAAAAAGAAACAAAAAAAAAACCCCTCAGCTACTATAGGAAGTAATACAAAATTCTGTTGATGAGAATAAGAAAGCATAGAGTATAATGGTAATCATTTCACCATATTTAAGTATATCAAACCAATATATTGTACACCTTATATAGTTCAATAAAAAATAAATGAGTAATAATAAAAACTCGGTATGAAAAAATAAATTCAAGGGGTAGGAAAAAGAATAGTGGTAAAACCAGAGCATATAAGCTTCAAAGGAGAATGGGTCCAACCATCTTATATAATAAAAGGCTAATATGCAAATCGACCAAATGGTGGAACAACTGGTCTCTATGATATTCACTGACCACCAGGGGACAGACGCTCAACACAGGAGCTTCCCCCTGATGGTCAGTGTACTCCCACAGGGGGTGCACCACTCAGCCAGAAGTCAGGCTTATGGCTGGTGAGCACAGATGTGGTGGCAGGAGCCTCTCTCACCTCCACGGCAGCACTAGGGGTGTCCCTGGGGAGTGGGCCTAAGCTGTCAGTTGGACATTCCCTGAGGGCTTCCAAATTGCGAGAGGACACAGGCTGGGCTCAGGAACCCATCCCCTGAGTGCACAAATTTTGTGCACCGGGCCTCTAGTCTATATATATAAAAGCCTAAGCAACTAAACAACCTGGTTGCTATCATGCGCACTCACCACCAGGGGGGGGGAAGACACTCAATGCAGGAGCTGCCTCCTGGTGGTCAGTGTGCTCTCATAGCCAACCTCCCACGACCCCTCCCCCAGGCCGGCCAAGCTCCCGCAGCCCTAATTGCTGACCAGGCAGAGGGAACCCACCCATGCATGAATTTATGCACTGGGCCTCTAATAAAGAATAATGAAAGATCATAACCATTCATCATTCCAGAGAGTATTGGTGAAGAACCTGAAGAATGCCAAGAGAAGTCAGAGGGCAATGGCATCTGTGTGATAAAGCTATGATACAGCTAGGAAAAGAGCATGAAAAGAGAATTCTTTGGACCAATAAGAATGATCAAAACCTCGGGTAATAGGCCAGCCTGGTTTTGTGGAAGCCTAGACAAGTTCCTGTGAAAAGGAGAAGTTTTTTAAGACATCATTCAACCAAAAGTGTCCTGACATATATCACAATTGTTCTTATGGTAAGGCAGTGGTACATTTAAAAGAACTATGAGATACAGTTCTCAATTTCAGGTCTAAATGCTCTAGCATCTCATCACTGGTAATAGAACTTTCTGCTCGGATGGAAACGTTCTATAATCTGCACTGTCCAAGACGGTAGCCATTAACCACATGTGGCTATTGAGCACTTGAAATATGGTTCCTGTGGTGAAAGAACTGAATTTTGAATTGTATTTTATTACAATTAATTGATTTAAATTTAAATAAAAATAGCCACCTGTGATTGGTGGCTACAATATGAGACAGTACAGCTCCAGATCATTGTATCCTATGAAATGAATGGTGAAACTTACAAGAAGAAATAGAATTAAGTAGCACAATGTGAAAGCAGCCAAATTTTGTAAATGGAGATTTAAATCAGGCTTTGGATTTATACTTGTATGAATAAGAATCAGAAATACGCCCTGACCGGTTGGGCTCAGTGGATAGTATTGACCTGTGGACTGAAAGGTCCCAGGTTTGATTTTGGTCAAGGGCATGTACCTTGGTTGTGGGCACATCCGCAGTAGAAGGTGTGCAGGAGGCAGCTGATCGGTGTTTCTCTCTCATCAATGTTTCTAACTCTCTATCCCTCTCTCTTCCTCTCTGTAAAAAAATCAATAAAATATATAGTTTTTAAAAGAAATCAGAAATGATTGTTAAAATCATCAAAATTGCCAGAGATGGCTTGAGCGAAAGGTGAACCTAAGTAATTTTCTCATAATACTATTTCAACTTAGAATGCAATCAGCTTGGGAGTGGTAGCAGGGTCTTCACAGCAGAGAATTGGTGTCCAGACACCAAGGAGAAAAACCCCCCAAATTAGGGGCATTCACAATTTTGAAGACAACAGGGATGCTCATCCAAACATGAGACTATTCCAGAGATACCACAGAGAAACTAGTTATCATGGGTTTTTCCTCCAAGTCCGAACACTTCTCCACTATAAAAGTACCTGAGGATTTCAGTATCTTTTAATTCTCTGTCAGGTACTATTCTTACTGACTTAGTAAGCGGTGCAATCAGACAAATATGAAATTGCACACCTACTGACTTAGATAATTTGGATAAAATTTCTTCATAGATGATTGACTTTCTCACTAAAGCCAGTTCTATACAGGTCACTGGGTGAATTGAACAATTGTATTACGCTGTAAAGAAAGAGTTCCTTTTTCATATACCATTTCCCTCTTTAACCAGTTGGAAGTCAGTTTTTTTTAATTAAGACATCTTCCAATATACCAGCCTTTTTATTAAACAATCCATATTCATGAACTCATGTAATCATCAAGGCAATGGTGTGAGCAAGGCACTATTATTATGCTCCCTTTAGAGAAGACCTAGCTAGCTAGTGCACTGAGCGGTGAAGTCACATGTACAAGGTCAAGAATGTGATGTGTTGCAACCAGGTCTTAAACAGGGAAGTGTGGTTCTACAGCTCTGCTTTTCATTTCCTCACCATACTGCTTCTCTAAGCTCGCACTCATGTATACACATACCACCACCACCACCACCAATAACAACCAAAAGAGCATCTGTACCCGATTTTGAAGAATGAAGACACATGTGCCATCAATATATTTGTGCTTTCTCACCTGGCGTATGCACCCTTCTCTGTCCTATTGGTACATAGTAGGAACCACTAGGATAGCTTAGGGGAAGGTATTCTGGGTCACAAATAATCCATAAATTTAAAACAATACACAGTTCATAGAGAAAGACAAATGATTCATGTAGGTAAAGTGTTTTGCTATTTATAACAAACCTTCGTTGGGGGGGAATCAAGGGGCTCTAAATACTAAATGATCCTAGTAAAATAGAAAAATATCAACTAAGACCTCAGCCCTGCAGAGGCAGCCACGGTGAGGCCATTGCAGCCTGTATTTCACAGTAACAGCTTAAAAGGAGAGTTAGTTATCCTTAAAGAAACGCCACAGGCATTGACAATGAAAGAACACAGTAAGTGTCCTCCTTGCCAATTACAATGTTAAATGTAAGCTAAGAAATTGGAAACAGGAGTTGAGTATTTAACCAGGACACCTACTTTAGCAGGGTTTTATGGAATAAGGAGTAAAACAACTTAATAACACTTCATTTTTCTGGCCGCCTCCCTTAAATCTGAAGCCAGTCAGTTTACGCTGCTGATGCTGAACTACTTTTCTGGAACAAGGTGCATAAAGAAGCCACTTTGAATAAAGCACATACTTCCAGCTGCCATAGGAACAAATTCTTCATTGCGAAGAAAATGTTGCTGGTCCTGCCTCCCTTACAAATGGCAGTTAACTCTAATGTGTGCTTCCAGGTTATTTGCATGGACTGTCACGACTGTTAGAGAGACACGCTGTTATTGGTTCATTTGGTAACATGTTTGATTATGCAAAAGCTATTGTGATATCATGTAATGGCAATCAAACATCTCTAACACAACTTCACTTGTAGAAGTCAGTGCCTTTCCTATATTCTGTCTGCTTGTCATACATCCCCATTGTACTCTGTCTCTGTGGCAGTCGCTGTTACATGTGTAATTCTTTTTCATCTAGACTCAAATTCCATAGTGCATCAGCCATGACTTTAAATTACCTCTCTATTCCCAATGTCTAGTACAGTGCTTAAAATAACACAAGGCTGAATCCACAAGGTCCTGCCCCTGGACCTGTTCTTTACCCCTTCTACATTCCTTCCCCTTGCAATTCATTTATTTTGGTTTTAATTCTCACTTCTATGTAAATGACTTTCAGTTCTCATTCTACAACTCAAACTCTCTATGGAGTTCCAAATTCACATCTAATCACTCAATGATTACTCAGTCTGATCACCTCCAGATACCTTATACTCAGTACTTCACAGGGGAATTCAATCTTTTCCATGGCTGTTCACCTCTTTTGCCCACACCCGAACCAACACACACACACACACCACTCCATCTATATTATTTAGGGGACAAGGGGACTAATGCCATTACTGAGAGATACATTACTAAAGACAAACTGAGAGCAATCTTTCAAATATTCTTCCTTCATTCCATTTCACCAACTTTGTCCCCTCAATGTTGATGTCCCCACTTATCTCAAACTTGGCCACTAAATTATCATCTAATATTCTAAACATGTATTTCACTGCTGTTTCATCCTACACAATAGTGTGAGATTAATCTTCCTGAAGTATAATTGTAATAGCATTGCTCAACTGCTGTAACATTTTTATTTCTGCCTAATGAATGAAAGCTAAACATTCACCCTGGCATTCAGAGCCATCTGTAAGGCGTGTCTAATCCAACATTCCAGCATTCTCTTTCTCTGTGATTAACACTGCACTCAAAGACATCTAGTCATTCCACCATGGCCAGGTGGCTCAGTTGGTTGGAGCACTGTCTTCTATACAAAACGGTCACAGGTTCAATTCCCAGTAAGGGCACATACCTAGGTCACGGGTTTGGTCCTGATTGGAGCAATATACAAGAGACAGCTGATTGCTCGCTCTCTCTCTCTCTCTCTCTCTCTCTCTCGCAGATGTTTTTTTCCTCTCTTTATAAAATCAATGAACATGTCCTCAGGTAAGGATTAAGAAAAAAAAAGCAATAAACAAAAAAATGTCTAGTCATTCTATTTTGAATGTGTCCCTTCCATAGTCTACTTTCGCCCATTTTTCTGACTTGTAAGGCCCAACACAAATAATACTTGTTTCATGAAACCTGACTGCTGTCTGGGCTTCTTCCTCTGGACTAGACCATATTAGTCACACTGCTCCCAGGGCCCTTCTCATATTTTAATTTAGATGGCAGTAACTAGTAAACATAAAAGTTGTAGAATTATTTTTTAATAGTACAAACATACACACAGAGAGACACATACCTTTGAACTCTGCTATTTATTTTTAGGAACAGAAGAAATGATTCTGTGCAAGGCTTCTGATGTCCAGATTTACAGAGGCGCAAAGAAAAGAAACTAATGACAGTAAAGCAAAATATTAAGGCATTTCAAATTCTTGACAATTCTACTTTATGTGATTAAGAAATGATTCATTGGGCCAAGGGTTAGGTCTAAATACATATAATCTAATATCTGACAGAAGAGCACGTGATTGCTAATCTGTCTTCATTTAGAGAGGTCCTATGGGAGAAGATGCTTCTCAGGTAAGGAAACCCACTGCCTGATGCTGACATCTGAAACATGGTCCTGGCTTGCTCTGGACCAGGGTCATGGCCACTGGACTGAGAGGAAGCCTAGAGACAGAATCATCCTTTAAACAGTATGGGGTTTCCTCAAAAAACTAAAAATGGAACTCCCATTTGACCCAGTGATCCCACTTCTAGGAATATATCCCAAGAAGCTGGAAACACCAATGAGAAAGGATATATGCACCCTATGTTCATAGCATCATAATTCACCATAGCTAAGATTTGGAAACAGCCTAAGTGCCAATGAGATGAGTGGATTAAGAAACTGTGGTACATCTACACAATGGAATACTATGCTGCAGTAAAAAAGGAGTTCTTACCATTTGCAACAGTATGGATGGACCTGAAGAGTATTACGCTAAGTGGAATAAGCCAGTCAGAGAAACATAAATATCACATAATCTCACTCATTTGTGGAATATAATGAACAACATAAACTGATGAACAAAAACAGATCCAGAGACAAAAGCATCTATAAGACCATCAAACCTCAGAGGGAAAGCAGGGAAGAGTGGGGGTCCGGGGGAGAGATCAACCAAAGAACTTGTATGCATGCATATAAACCCAACCAATGGACACAGACATAGGGGGGTGAGGGCATGAATGTGTATGGGGGGGGAGGGGCACTGAGGATTCATATTTAATACCTTAATCAATAAAGAAAAAAAATCTCAGAAATTTGGATGGCAAAAAAAAAGGAATCCTCCCTTATAAGTTATTTTATATTTATCTTATCCCACCTATGAAACAGTGCAATGTTGGAGAAAAGAGAATATTACGGGCATATTTCTCCAATTTATACAATCTTACCCAAAGTTCATTGAAATCAGAAATTTGGATGGCAAAAAAAGGAATCCTCCTTTATAAGTTATTTTATATTTGTCTTATCCCACCTATGAAACAGTGCAATGTTGGAGAAAAGAGAATATTACGGGCATATTTCTCCAATTTATACAATCTTACCCAAAATTCATTGAAATCACGTTGAAATTTCTCATTTTGAAAAATAGAAATGTGATTAATTCACTTAAACAAACTCTAATTGGCACATCCAAAATGTCTTTTTGGCATGATTATTTCTCATCACTCTTCAAAAACGTGTGATGAAGCATTTACAATCTCTTGCATCCAAAACATCCTCAATGTGTTTGTACACTCACAACATAAGGTTTCTGTTTGTTTTTAGGAAAGATGGAATTGAGAGTGACAAAAGAGATTTGTAATAAAAATAAGTTGCTGAAATGTCTCTTCAACATATTTGATACTAAAGGCCCACTGCATGGAAATTCATGCACTTGGGGATCCCTCAGCCTAGCCTGCATATTCCTGCAGTCTGGGACCCCTCGGGAGATGTCTACCTACTGGCTTAGGCCTGCTCTTGGGGGATTGGGTCTAAGCTGGCAGCCAAACATCCCTCTGACAGCCCAGGAGACCTTGGGAGATGTCTGACTAACTGCTACTAACTGCTTAGGCCCACTCCTATGGGGAGCAGTTAGTCGGACATCCTTAGCACTGCCACAGAGGCAGGAGAGGCTCCTACCACTACTGCTGTGCTGGCCAGACATGAGCCGGCTTCTGAATGAGCAGCACTCCCCCTGTGGAAGCACACTGATTACCAAGGGGCAGCTCCTGCATTGAGCGTTTTCCCCCTGGTGGTCAGTGCACATCATAGTGACTGGTTGTTCCTGGTCATTCTGCCTTTAGGGTCAATTTGCATATTACTCTTTTATTATATAGGATATAGGATGATCAGCAAAAGAGGTTTTCGGCTATTTTTTTCTTTTTGTGTTTCTCTGAGATGGCTATGGAGGATTAAGGAGAGTTCAGGGAGAATAGTTAGAAATTTCACAAGACATAATCTCTCAAGAAGAGTCTGAAAGTGACATGATGGACTAAATGGAGTTTGAAACAAGGTACAAAGAGAGTAAGAACAGAAACATGAGTATGAAGTTGTATGGTAGCCAGGTCCCCAATGAGGTACTGTGTCTAAGAAAATTCAATTACTGTCCACACCACATGACTCTGGATATTTTTTAAAGGTGTATAATGAAATTGTTAGTATTGGGCACCTCCCTTATCAACCAACAGCCATATTTTCATTCTAGAATCTGTGTTTTGCTTTATCTGTCTTTGTCTTTAGAGTTTCTGTATCTCTGTATGATGATGATCAAGTTTGTTGTTCTTGGTGCCTTTATTCCCAGCTTCACTTCCTCAGCACCACATATGGTGGCCATCAGGAGAAGATCTGATCATATTTCTGGGGTGAAGGAATAATTGGTAAATTTTTATTTATGTCTTACTAACACTTTATCCTTTAAAAACTTCCACTTTATTATAGATTCTGCTATCACTGTACCAACACAGTAGAATCAGTATGTAATGTATAAGAAACAGTGCAATGTTGGAGAAATGGGAGGATTACAAGTGTTATTATTGGAGCATGTCATCAATAACAGTTGGCCCCACAGCTCTCATAAGCCAGCTATAACAGGTCTTGATAGAGAAGAGAAAACCCAGAGTGTCCATCAGTGCTTTCAGGACAGCTCCCTGAACGTAGTTAAACAGTATGTGTTATTTTAAAGGTTTCTAGGACACAAGGTATCAGTAATGTCATTTCTTACCAACACTGAGAAACTGCAGTGACCCTCAGCAAGCAGGTGCTACTTGCTTTTACAATTGACAGCTCTGCCCAAATAAAATGAGCTTCTACAACCCCAGTTTCTATTCCTCTGTTCCAGCTCCACCGAACTGACCACATGGCCCACCTCCAAGCTCAGATTCCACCAGTTTCCGATCAATTCCAGGAGGGTGGAGTTGAGCAAGCCATCTAGTTCTAAGAACAATTTCTGGTGGTCCCAGAACTATCGCTGTGCACAGCCAGGCATGTCCCAAATGAGACTCTCTGACCTGCTCTTCTGATCCCCACTCAGCCTCAGCTCTCTAACTCTCAGTCCTGTTTCCCTCCAAGTACTGGAGCCCTGTCCCAACCTACACTGCCCTGATGATGCACCCAGCCTTTGCCAAACTCCTTCAATTGGTTAAAGCATATTTCCTCAATCCTCTCATTGCAGACACCATGTTCTACATGAGCATGGCCACCATACGGACTATGTGTATAGCAACTGCCTAGACATTTCTGCTCCTATTCCCTACCTACATGCCCTGAACATCAGCACATTCCAAATACACATATATGTATGCATACACCAGCACTTATATAATAACTTATAGTATATTAAATATATAGCCTTAAAAAGCATGAATGAGTATATACTATACATTGCTCAGGAATCTGTACTGTTTACTTCAATAGCACATTTAATTTTCCTATCAACAAATACAGACTTCCTCTATTCTTTCTCAAAAATTGTGAAATGTCCATATAGGGAGAACACTGGCTGTTCCCCTTAAGGATCTATTGTGCAACTGAGTTAGTTCTCCTTGTTCTAAGTTCTTTGTCCTCTCTCCCACCAGGTTCACCAAGTCTTGAGTGAGCTTCAAAGTCATGACCACAGAAATTTCCAAGCACATACAAACATACATACACATAAAAGTACTTTTTGAGACAGTGAGGCAGGTAGGATATTAAAAACCAGGGCAAAAAGAATTCTCAAAAACCAAATAGCTCATTAAGTTGATGAATTTTAGGACAATTTCAATAGTAATTTTATAAAATTAGAAAATTTAAATGCCACATTAATGTCATTTTATTGTTAATGCACTTTTTATTTTAAAGAAGGTAATATAAGATAGATTTCAAACTTCGGTTGTGTTTGGCTGGCCTATAAAACTTTGAGGTAAAGACAGCATTGGTTAACAGGCATTGGAGAGATGCCAAAGGCTTTCTTCAATCTAAATAAAGCACTTGGCAATGCAACTTGGGATAAGATCATCAGTTATTTTATGAGAAAATGGATTTCTGTGGGTAACATACTTTGAGAATAGCACACAATGAGCTCAGCATCCATGAACTCAGAGTATAACCTGGTAACATAGTGGATGCTCATGAGTGAAGCAGAAAGTTGTGATCTTGGTAAGCAACTGATATATATGGCCTTTCAGTGGCCAAGAAGCACTCTCTTGGGAGAGGGGAAAAAAAGAACATGTGATCAAATTATTTTTAAAATAACTTTCTTCAAACTTAAGAGGTAGCATTTTTCCTGTATTATAAAACACTAGGGGCCCAGTGCACAAAAATTAGTGCACTGGGGGGTTGGGGTACCTCAACCTGGCCTGTGCCCTCTCGCAGTCTGGGACCCCTTGAGGGATATCCACCTGCTGGTGTGCCTGGCCAGCCTGGGTGAGGGGCTGATGGCTGTTTGCAAGCTGGCCAAGACCCCAGTGGGGATCCTCACCTCATGGGGATGTGGCCAGCCTGGGTGAGGGGCTGAGGGCCATTTGCAGGCTGCCCACAGCTTCCATTGACCCAATGTCCCAGTGAGGCTGGCTGGAATCAGGTTTCTAGGGTTTATTTATCTTCTATAATTGAAACTTTGTTGCCTTGAGTGGAGGCCTAGGCAGGCAACGAAGCCTCCTGTTTGCTTCAGCTCCATGGCTTCTATAATTGATAATGGTTGCCTTGAACAGAAGCCCGGACAGCCTAGGCAGGCAGTTTCAACTCCGTCGCTGGTGCAATGGAAGCCTTCTGTTTGCTCTATCTCTGTGGCTGCTGGCTGCCATCTTGGCTGGGTTAATTTGCATACAGCCACTCTGATTGGATGATGGGTGTGGCTTGGCTGGTGGGCGTGGCTTAGGTGTCTCAGAGTGATGGTTAATTTGCATATTATTCTTTTATTAGATTAGATATTTAAGTCATGATAAGGAGGAATCATTTTATAGTAGCTAAAGACCTGGGTTTAGACTCAGATGTCATTCTATGATTTTTGGTTGGGTCCCTGAACATATTTTCTTATCTCTAAAATCGGGATATATTTGGTATATTCTTAAATTTATTCATAAAAGTTACATGGGATAGGCAAATATAGGTTTATAGTTGTACTAGAGGCCCAGTGCACAAAAATTTGTGCCCTCAGGGGGGTCCCTCAGCCCAGCCTGTGCTCTCTCTCAGTCTGGGACCCCTTGTGGGAGGTCCACCTG
This sequence comes from Murina feae, assembly GCA_004026665.1. Lineage (NCBI taxonomy): Eukaryota > Metazoa > Chordata > Mammalia > Chiroptera > Vespertilionidae > Murina > Murina feae. Next base: position 10,343 of record PVJC01023601.1, on the reverse strand, counting down.
CTGGCTCAGGCCTGCTCCCCGTGGGATCAGGCCTAAGCTGGCAGTCCAACATCACTCTGGCAGGCTGGGAACCCTTGAGGGATGTCCACTTGTCAGCAGGAAGCAGGCCCAAGCAGCAGTCGGACATCCTTAGCATTGCTGAGGAGGTGGGAGAGGCTCCCACCACTACCACTATACTGGCAGCTATCAGCCTGGCTTGTAGCTGAGCAGAGCTCCACCTGTGGGAGTGCACTGATCACCAAGGGGAAGCTCCTGCATTGAGCATATGCTCCCTGGTGGTCAGTGTGTGTCATAGGGACCAGTCATTCCCAGTTGTTCTGCTGTTAGGGTCAATTTGCATATTACCTTTTTATTATATAGGATAGGATGGTGATCTTCCTTTAGGAAGGCTATTGTAATAACAACCTGCCTTTTTCCATATGAATAACTATAAACCTACTTTTGCCCACCCCTGCAGAAGTACTTTTCACTATGTAAAATAAAACATAAAATAACCAAAATGTCCAAAAACTGAGGAATTACGAGAAAAAGAAGACTGGGTAATGTGTGCAGAGTATGAATGAGTGTTCTGTTCTCTTTCCTGCAATGGAAAGTTGAAATTAAATTGTTGGCAGTTCCATCAGGAACAGGAAATTGGCATTGATGCCCACTGTGCTCACTGATTGGGTGAGCATGGAGAGCTCCTGGCGCATGATGAAAGACACAGAAGTGAAACATGCCAGGTAATCTTCCTGTTAGCTTTATTCCAAAGAAATGGGGACTGATGATTTCCTTGGCAATTTCCTCCAAATTTCACATGGGTATTTTATACATGAAGAATAAGCACTAGTATAAAGGGTATTTTGCTTCACAGTCAACAGTTTTTGGTTGAGATCTGAGTCAGAGGTTTTCCATAAGTGGAGGGTCAGAAGATAGAAAGGGTCAATTTAGAAGTTTGCAATAAAGATTTTATCAAAGTAATGATTTTTCTAATAGGTAGAATGATTGTGACCAAAAGATCTTCACATCTACACATCAGAGTTTTGCAAAAAGTATTTTTCTCTCTATTCAATTACTATTTATTCATACTCGAACACCTTAATATCCAATACCATACAGGGAATGTAGGGTCCTCAGGCTAAGATGCACAAACCTGTAGGATTCTGAGACTAAGGAACTTAGTCCCTATTCATAGGACTTGACTACAACCCAGGAGACAGAGTCCTCCAGGTGAGTTTACCTAGTCTCAGGTCTGAAAGCCATGCCTGTGATCGCCAAAGCCTGATGTTTGTCTCTTTAAATCAGCAGTTCTCAACCTGTGGGTTGTGACCCCTTCGGGGGTTGAACGACCCTTTCACAGGGGTCGCCTAACTATATCCTGCATATCAGATATTTACATTGCAATTCATAACAGTAGCAAAATTACTGCAACGAAAATAATTTTATGGTTGGGGGTCACCACAACATGAGGAACTGTATTTAAGGGTCGCAACATTAGGAAGGTTGAGAACCTCTGCTTTAAATTCTTAATAAACATGTCTCCCTGATACCTTTAGTGACATATGATGCCAGGTTAGACATGCCCTGACACCGTTACGAAGGATACTAATACTCTTCAACTCCTGACCCCGTATAGTTTAGTCCAAAAGTATTTATAAGATACAAACATCAAGTATATTTATTTTGAAAATCACATGGAAATTCAAGGGCCTGGTGTCTGATATTTACATATATTAACATTTAGTCATATCCTACTGCTTTGTAATTAGAGTCGACTCCCAAGAGGTAGAACATAATTGTTCATTTTGTAGATGTGGCACTTCTGGATCAAAATGTGATTAAAATATTTATACTGCACAGCTTGTTCAATTCACTTATATTATCAGATTAATTTAACTTGATTCTCTGTGCATCAATATTTTTGCTTTTCTCTCTCTTTCTCTTTCTCTTTCTCTCTCTCTCTCTCTCTCTCTCCTCTCTCTCTCTCTCTCTCTCTCTCTCTTTCTCTCTCGGCACTTGAAGGGAAATAACTTTTTATCCTTGTCTTAATAATGCCTGGTTATGCATTTCAAATAAATAAAATGATGATTAATATATTGTCAATACATTTCCTATATCCAAGATGTAAAATACAAAAGGGAGTAATAGAGGGGAGGGAGAAGCTGAGTGAAAAAAGATGAAGGGATTAAACAAACAAAAAACCTCATAGACAACAGAATGGTGATTATCAGAGGGCAAAGAGGGTGGGGAAAGGTAGGAGAGGGTAAAAGGGAGGTAACTGGTGAAAGTGGTGATGGAAGGAAACTTGATTTCGAGTGGTGAACACATAATATACAAATGAGGTATCGTATAAATTTACTCCTGAAACCTAAATAATTTTATTAACCAACGTCACCCAAACAAATTCAATTTTTAAAAAAAAGTTCAAAAGGGACCGATGCTTAAAATCATTTTGAGTAGGACTCCCCTATGAGATAAATTTGCTGGTGATAACATAATTTTGAAATTTGTCTCTGTTATAAAAAGTTATTTTCCATGTTTAAACATTTCTAATTATGAAGAAAATTAACACATATTATGATGAACACTTTTATTGTGTTGCTTTCTAGTAATCTAATAAATATTGTTCCAATTCCTTACATGTACTTACCCTGTGAAATTTAAAATTCAAAGTGGAATTTGTATGAATATTTTCTTAGCTATTCTAACTCCATTTCTATATTTTACCTTGGAGTTTACCTACTAGATGCTGTGTTTAGGGGAATACTTTTGTTATCAGATCACTGAAAGATTTAATGAAGCCACCCCAAAAACCACACTTAGGAAAGGTCTCTATCTAAAAACTGGTTTTCAGGGGACTACATTTCAAAGTATATGTTACAAGGTCAAATTATATGTTACAAGGTCAAAAAACTAGTTAGAGAATTAATTACCCGTGATTAAGAATGCACAGCCATTCTCTAGTCCACAACTGAGTATCTCGGCTTTGGGCACTTCTGACCTCAGCTAAAATAAAGAAGTGACTACGAGAGGTTTAATTACATGACCAAAATGCAAGTCCTCCTTTAGTAATTTGTGTGAAACTATATAACTGAAAATCAAATCTGTGCACAATCAATTTTAATATCATTTTTGAACTATGTTAAAGAAATACAAATGTCAGCCTACGGCCACAGGAGGTAGTGGGTTTCTATCTTTTAGCCTTGATGCCCAGAGGAGACGTTCAAAGATGAAGACTTGTCAGAATTCGGGTGCTCCCATTATGGTTAAACATTCCCTGCCCGCAGTGTCTGACAACATGAAAGGAAAGAAAACAGAAGCTTGTCCAGTTAGACTCTAATATCTCCTAGATGACATTGTTGGAGTCCCTTAAGCAAAACAAGAATTAAGTTAGGAAAAGAGACATGCCTAAATGGGAATGCGTAGACCCTCTCGAACCAGCAAAAGACCTCTGTGGTCAACATTATTGATTTCACCTGGAGGCAAAACATTCCTTGCTGTAGCAAACTAACCCAAAGAATAATTTCCAGAGAGAAAAGGGCTAATAAAAGATGGGGATGGGAGCATCTGGAAAGAACTAGGTAAATGGAGAAGGAATCCAGTGAAGAAATTTGAAAATCAACAATAAAAAATGAAGTGTAATGATGTTATGCTAAATTTCTTCTCATTTTAAGATGTAATCTGGCATCATAAAAAAGTGAAATAAAGTTAAATTAAATGTCACTGAAGATTTCAGATGAGCGCTGAGGCTAACACTAAGGCAATTCTAGGACAAATTCTAGGGTCTCTCTGAGCCCCTAAAGCATGTCTTCAAGCTGATGAGGAGAAGGCACCAGAAAACTTTTCCAAATTTGTGAAGACATCCAGAGAACAGAGCAGTGTCTTCAGGGATAATTCATACCAGCACCAGTTTTCAAGGATGATAGCAGTGAGATGCGGGGGACCCTTATCCCCACCTCCATGACACAGAGCTACTCTTTTGTCCTTATTCACTTCTTTTATTTGACAAAACATTCTGCTCCTAAGTCAAATTTTAACAAAATAGTGAATGCCAGCTAAAATTAACTCATTTGTGATACATACATTTCTATAATTTCATCAACCTGGATAAATGTCAAGTTGTAAATAATCCTGAAGGAGTTGACACACCAGTGTTTTTCTGCTAAAACCACATTTGGAGAGGAAATTAAAAGCCTTGATTTTTAACACTTTCCAATTTCTGTGGTGTAAGTCTTCCACCAGCATTGATTTCAGTGTATGAACAGTTGAATAACTGGTGCACGAAACTCCGGAGTATTTAATAGTGGCTTTTTGCCCAGCTGGTGGGGCTCTGTGGTTCAGCGTTGACTCATGCACCAAAGGAGGCAGCCAATTGATGTTGATGCTTCTCTCTCACTGATGTTTCTATTTCTTTCTCCCTCTCCCTTTCTCTCTCTCTAAAATCAATAAAAACATATTTTAAAAAGCAACAGTGGCTTTTATGAGCTGGAAGGCTCCAGCACAGCCCTGGACTCTGTTCTAAAATCTGCATCTTAAAGTGTAGCCCCTGGACTAATGGCACTGTCAGAATGTGGGACAGGTGTTGGCAGTCTTCAGTGTCCCTGATCTATCATCTTTTTTATAAATAAAACTTGACTGAGACAAACCACACCCGCTCATTCACATGTGGGCTGTGGTCGTCTCTCACCACAATAGCAGAGATGAGCAGTTGGTGACCAGAGACCTCGTGGTCACAGAACCTGAAGTATTTCCTATTTGGCATTTTCTCAAACAGGTATACCCATCTCCAATCTAGGAGACCGTGGAGATACAGATATCAGGCCTCACCCCAGGCTTACTACACAGGATATGTATTTTACAAGATCTTCAGGTGGTTTTTACACAAATGGAAATTGAAGAAGCTCTGCTCCCTAGCCTGCTTGGATGGGAGGGACACAGTGGGGACCTATAAGATCAGAAAGTATCAGGCAGGCCTCAAGGAGAGAAACAGAGCCAGAAAGAGGAATACTTTATAAGGTAAAGATAGTAAGATGATGGGGCCAGCAGAGCAAATTTAACACTAAAGAGCAGCCCATCAAAAAGGCCAAGCAAGAAGTCTCAGGCAGGAGGCAGAGCTCATCCAAAGGAGGAGCGTCTTCCTCCTCAGAGAATTCCAGGTCCTACTATTAAATACTGTCTACTGATTAAATCAGTCCCACTCTGATTATCTAAGAAAACCTCCCTTATTTGAAGTCAACTGATTATGAACTGTAATCACATCTATACCACACCTTTACAGCAAAACCTAGATTAGCATTTGACAGAATATGTGGGGACCATTACCTAGCCAAGCTGACACACAAACCTGGGCTTCACAACTGAGTAGGAAATGGCTCAGTGACAGGAAGGAATACAGGCAGGATACAGCAGAGAATAAATGTGACAGAAATAACAGTTAAATATCTCCTAATTCATAATATTATAGAGAACAGATATGGCCCTATAGGTTTCAAACAGTAAATGCAATTATCATGCTTTTAATATCACAAATGATTTGGGATATAGTTTCTATAAATTCTGATAAACCTTAGTAAAATAATATTTTCAAGAAATATCTATGGTCTCCAAAAGAGTAATTTTTTCTATGAATGATATTAACTATCTCTCCTCCTGGATTACATTATATAGTTTATTCAAAGGCAACACTGGTGCTTTTCAACTCCAAGGGATTAAACAAGATCACACAAAAAAATGTTGAAATTTCCAAAGGCAAAAAAAAAAAAAAAAATCATACAGCAACAACAAATCTCTTCTGGTGAGTTAAAATGATAAAGGTTTCCACTTCTAATGAGATGCTGGTTGAAGTAACTCTAGATTTCTCCTGGGATCTTTACAGACATAATATTTTCTCATTATTAGCTGTTCTACAGAAAGGCATCCAGATAGCATGTTCTTTTCCAACTCACTGAGGAAAGGACAGTTCGAATCAGTAATTTAGAGCATCCAAGTGAAGGAAAGATGGCTACAGCACACACAAGGATGCATAATATCTTCCTGGAAGAGATGGGCTGTGGATGCTTCTGTGGATTTTGCTCCTTGCTCTCCTGAGGAATCTGGTTTAGGTAGAGTGGCTATGAGCAGAACAGCTCTGTTGACAGGCACAGACACTTCATTTCTCTCTCCTGTCTCAGAGTGCTGAGAGGACATTTGTGTGACCACCAAAAGGAGCTATTACATGGCTCGAGTACTGGTATACTTAGATTTCAGTCATCTACCTGCATTTATGTGTATAATAATCTCTCTATATTTTATTTTCATATAAAAAATCTATCTAGTTTGAAGGACGCCAATTATTTTTTTAATCTTCACCAGAGGATGTTTCTGATTTCTTTTAGAGTGAGTTACCTCCCTTATGTGCTCCTACCAGTGATGGAACCTGCAATCATTTTTTGCAGAAGATTGATATTCCACCCAACTGAGCCACCCAGACAGGGCCAAAGACCAATTTTTTAAATATGAAAGTCTGACCTGTGGAAATATTCCACACTTAGCTGAAGACCTAAGTGCTGACCATGTGTCAAGATCCCTGAAAGAAACTGGAGGAGGCAGAGCCTGGGTTCACAGCTGGGACTCACAGTGAAGTCTGCCTTACAAACCTTTGCTGTCACATTCACGCATTGCCTGGGTGTGAAGCGGGGTTCAGTGGACTGAGCAACTCTCCAGGTGACTAAGGGGTGGTGAGGGAAGAAAAGTACCCGGAAACAACCTGAGAAGTGTGGAATTTCTTCTTTTACTGTGTGGTTGTTGCTTTACAAAGACAGTAACAGAAATTCTGACTGCCTGTTCGTTAAGTACTAAATGCGCACCATTTTCAGCAGAGCAGTAGGGATTTCAGAGGTGTGGCTGACGGCGACTGAAGGCAGACCTCATCCCAATCCCTGCTCAGAGCTCAGCCACAGCTGCCCTGCTCCTCATCTCTGACTCTCCCACAAGATGCCCCCCCTCCCCCCACCCGCCCCGCACCTGCCTTGCTCCACCCTGTTTTCTACTCTGTAAACTAGACGGCTGACGGCTCTTTCAAAAATGTGAAGATGACCACAGATGACAGCCCACTAACATCGAATTCTGCAATTGCTCTTACTGCTGTTCAAAGACCAACAGCATCCACCGGCTCTACCACTTTTCTTGATAGAGCCCGAGCTCACTGTCCACCTCACCTTGCGCCCCAGCCACAGGAACCTCCTTTCCAGTTCTCAAATTCAGCCACACTCTTTCCGTCCCTGGGTCTTCAAAAATGATAGCTCCTAACGACAGCCCCTTTGTGCACTGAACTTTGCTCAGCTCCCAGACCCAGTGTACCTGACTGTGCAACCTTCACTCAACCTCTTCGTTGTTCTGCCTTTCTGCACCAATCACAGTTGTCTATGTACAAATGTACATTTTTCCTGCTGCATTTTAAATCTCATGAGTGCAGTGGGCATGGTCCTTTTGACCTAGTTTCCACTCGGCACACAGGGCCACGCCCACAGTAGATGTGTTGGATGGACTGAAAGCCCTCGTGAGTGTCACATGTGATCATGCCAGAGAGTGCTCAGTGGTTGTGGAAGCCCAGGTGCTGCTTCCAGCATAATTTGTTAACACAATGTCATATGTTCTACCTATGGAACATGAAAATCTCATTACAAATATGAGTATATTGAATCTACACACCAATTAATAAAGATTCATATTCTGGGCTACTGACAAAAATAAATGACACAGATATTAGACACTTTTACTATAATGGTATTTGTTAAATATTCTTGGAAAATCCTACAGAGACAAACAGAAAATCATAAGTAAAGATAAGCTTTCAAATGTAAGAGATTAAAAAAAATTGTCTAGAATTACTGTGATTTAAAATCAGAGCAAGGAGTTTGAGGTGCAAAAAAAAAAAAACAAAAGGGAGGGGTTCACCAAGTTCAAAAATATATTGTTTGCTCTGGGTTATTCCCTTTCCTAGCACTGAATCTTAAATAGTGACACCATTGTCTCAAGGGGCTTAGACTTTCATTCCACATAGTTGTTTTACTTTCATTTCTTGCCATAACTTAAAACTGACAGCAGTCAAACGATGTAAGCATTGTTAACATTTAAAGGTAGTGTACTAAATAAAAATGAAGAGTTGTAACAACCACATGTCCTCTCCTTTTCATAAAAATTTACTGAACCCTGAGCTTATCTGGCCTTTTGTGAGTCTTACTTTTGTTGTGTTGGGCTATATGGTTCTGTGCTAGATATAATGACAGAAGAGAGACCTGGTTGGTGGACATGATGTTGATGAACCTCTACAGAAGCTGGCTAAAGATGGGGGCTCAATGCAGGAATTGCCATGACGTGCACTGGCCATTTAAAAATAAATGTGCCATGAACCTAGTGCCAACAAACCAACACTCGGCTTCTCCCAAGTGAGACACAGGCCCTGCCACCACCCCAGAGCAACACTCCACTAAATGGCAGTCAATGCTGCCAAGACTCCATGAAGGAAAAAACAGCCCACAGCCCACAGCCCAGCCCAGCCCGGAAATAGTCACTGTGGGTTCCAGGTAATGACATCTCATAGCAATGCCCAGCTTCCTCTCCCTAGAGACTAGCCTCCTTGCAGTTTCTTTAGCCTAAGAACATGACTTGCTTTATAGTCAGGTGCAAACATTTTACAGTTAAACCAAATGTTTGTGAACCGTTTTCATGTGCCTCATCTCATTTGATCCTCACGGAAGAACTGAAGTCGATAGATAGGAGACTCGGTAGAATACTATTTTCTTTTCATTAGCCAAAAAGCAGAGATTTAGAAAATGTAGAAACTTGACTTGACTGAAAATAAATAAGAAATGGTGGAACTTGAAAATGACTTCAGGTTTTCTCACTGCACAGAATATAGTCAAACGCTGCTACAATTAAATATTTTACCCTTTGTTCTCCCTGTGTGATCTAAAATAATAATCTGCTTCATGTTGATATTTACTGCTGTGTTGCTGACAATTACCTAAAAGAGAAGTTGGGGTGCTTCACTGGGCTGGAAAAATGTTTAGCTAAGTCAAAAAGCAGGTCTAATTAAGCAAGTTTATTCTATATATAAAAAAGCTAAGTTAACCCACACATGTGTGATACATAGAGCACTCTCGCTGATGCCAATTGCACACGTATGTTTCGATCTGTCATTGCTGATCATGAATTTGGTTGACACTTCTATTATAGAGAAAGGGCAAATAGCTATATTAAAATATTTCTTCTAATTAATTTCCTTTCAATGTGCACGAATCCGTACACCAGTACAGTAGTGTCTTATAAAAGCAGAAAATTTCTAAGGTGGAAAATGAGTTCATTTATGCTGCAAAGGTGATGGCTATTCCTATACATGTGGAGCAAGGATCCAGTGAGCACTTCCAGTAATGTGTCAGCATTCAGATAAAGCTGCCTTGCATGTCTCCAGCATATCCTTATTTTTATGATCCCCATAATAGCTAATAGCCCTTGCTAAATGTTGTGGGTTGTCTCAGATGCATCATTTTAAAGAGCAGCCTTTTCTCCTCAGTTGCCTAGGCATCAATGGAAGAAAATATGCTGGAACAGGCAAGCTCCTCTGGTATTGCCTACCTGGTTGACTCAATAATCAGTGACTCAAAAAATACATTATTCAATGTCAAGATCTTTTTAACCAATGACAATCATGAATGTATATGTGCATATTCAGACATAATCATATGAATACATTAAATGTGAGTTGTATATAAGGTTATTTTGTGTGTGTGTTTTCCCTTTTGGTGGTGTGAGGAGGATGTATTGTCTAACTAATTGTTGATATGTTTTAAAGTACAGCAAATTTAGGTCATGTCCAAAGGGCATAGAATCCTACTTAAGAGGGCTGCCTATGGTAAAATATGGCCCAATTTGAACAAACATGATAGTAATAAATTATATCCCATATAATAGAATGAGAAAACATTCTAGCATCTACTCTATAAAAGCGAAATATTAAAATTAACCGTTTCTCCGAGACAGGGTAAGCCACGTCCACCAGCCAATCAGAGCGGCTGTATGCAAATTAGCTCAGCCAACATGGCGGCCGCCACTCACGGACCTGAGTAAACAGCCCTTTCCATTGCGGCAGGAGCGAAAGTGAAGCTGCGCCCCTCAGCTCAGCTCTGATTAAACTGCCTCTAGCAAAACACAGATTTGAAACAATGTAACAATCATAGAATCCTCCGGAGCTGAAGGAAAGAGCAGCTCGGGCCTAACCAGTAAAAGTAACAATTGTTTCACTATAGACGCTGCCAGGTGAAGCAGAGGAGGCTTCATTAGTTAGAAGGCCGCCTTAAAGGAACAGTGTATCAATTATAGAAGAT
>PVJC01023600.1:0-26336 GCA_004026665.1 Murina feae | reverse complement strand
ACTGCCAATATTTTCAAAAACAATATTTTCAGAACTTTGGAATAAACCAAAGGCTTAAAACAATGTGGGTAGCATTTAATTAGAAGAAGAAAAAAGAGAACAATAAAGTCTGTGGTGTTTTAACTTGCCCTATTCTCAATGTCCTATTCCTAGCTCCGTAGTAACCCTGAAAACCAACAGCTACACAATCACAAAAAAACGACACTCTATCAGCCACTGGAGGTGGCAGCACTGAGTTGGAGCTCCCCCAAAGCTCTATTCTCACACAACTGTCCATAAGTTACCTGTCTGCTAGTTCCCTAAAAAATCCCACTGGCAAGCCTTGTCTTTATTTGATCTGACTCAGAGCTTGCCCACTGCAAACAGCTTTTTCCCTGGGGCTATTGTTAGCAAAGATAGTTTAACATCACAGCCTCATAAGGCACCAATAAGAGCTGGGGCAAATAAGAAGGTGATGAAAATGCTTAAGAGGAAAACCTGGAGAATATAATGACCTAAAAGGACTTTGAAGAATTCTAACATTCTAATATAGAGGAGGTTAAAAATTAGTTGCTTTTATTGTTATGTCATTATTATTGATGTTTTAATTTTATTATCACAATGTCTTAATAAATATGGTTGATATTTAATCTTTTCTTGGTGGATTAGAAATCATGTTATTTGATTTACATCATTTATGTCTGATTCATTTCACAGCACTTATTTTCAACTACTTGTAGTCAAGGGGAATATGAATTTTATTTTTTTATTTATTTATTTACTTACTTACTTACTTACTTATTTTGAGTAAGTACACACTTTATTTAAACTACCCAAATTGCTAAATTTACCTTGCTTCATGGAATGCAAATTTTATCTTGTAGTGAGGAAACTACTTCTACCTGGGATGTTGAGATGACCATTTTTACAAATGATGACCAGGCCCTCTGTCCTCTATGAATATGACATCTTTTTAATTTCATTCTCACAACTAAAGGGAGTGAAATGAGAAGCAATATAACTTTATCTAATTCATATTTTAACAAAGACACTTCACATTAATAAACAAAAGTGCTTTGGGACACACTCTAGATTTTCTTGTAAAATATCCTGTTGAAATTTAATAATACCATGATGCCATTCCACCTGTGAGTTTACAGAGTGCAAAATCCTGATTAGTATTTGATTCTACACAGTAGAAATAGGTGTTTGATACTCTAAAATACGTGTTGTAATGCTTACTTAAGTGGCAACATCTACATTATAGTTTCATTTTTTATGACTAGAGATCTATTTTTCTCAGATATCAATAATATTTTCTTTGAAATAGGTTAGCCAATAAATGAGAAATTTAAAGATGGCAGTAATTTAATAATTCTTATTAAATAGCCTTGTTTGTAGTGAGAGTATATGGAAGTTGATTTAAAGTATCACTCATATTCCATAGATTTTTTTATATGACAACTAGGGGCTCAGTGCACAAAAATTTGTGCACTGGGGGGGGGGGGTCCCTCAGCCCAGCCTGTGCCCTCTCACAGTCTGGGACCCCTCAGGGGATGTCCACCTGCTGGTGTGCCTGGCCAGCCTGGGTGAAGCGCTGATGGCTGTTTGCAGGCTGGCTAAGCCCCCCCAGTGGGAACCCTAACCCTATGGGAGTGTGGCCAGCCTGGGTGAGGAGCTGACGGCCATTTTCAGGCTGCCCACAGCTCACATTGACCCAAGTTCTCAGCGAGGCTGGCTGGAATCAGGTTTCTGGGGTTTATTTATCTTCTATAATTGAAACTTTGTTACCTTAAGCGGAGGCCTAGGCAGGCAACGGAAGCCTCCTGTTTGCTTCAGCTCCATGGCTTCTATAATTGAAACATTGATGTTTGAGCAGAGGCCTGCTGGCCTAGTCAGGCAGTTGCAATAGAAGCCTCCTGCTTGTTCCAGCTCCGTGGCTGCCGGCTGCCATCTTGGCTGGGTTAACTTGCATACAGCCGATCTGATTGGCTGGTGGGCGTGGCTTGGCTAGTGGGCATGGCTTGAGTTCTTGGAGTGACAGTCAATTTGCATATTACTCTTTTATTAGGTTAGATTAGATAGGAGGCAGTTTGTGCATATACATGGCATCTTAACTTGGAGTTCATAGGAGCTAAACAGTCCATGTACAGACCATAGAGTTAATGGATCTGTAAAATTGTATGCAAAATGTGAGCTTGAGCATCTTTTAAGAGAGTTTGTACATGTTAACCCAGGCTATTAAAAAACTCGACACAATCAATTTAATCTCCACATTAATGCCAGCTACCTCCTAAATCTATAATGCACATGTGTGATTGTGTGTATCTATATATCTCAAAAAACATTTGACAAAAATGTATGTGTAAATGGAATTTTTTTCTTTCTGCTTATGTAATATATTTGCATTTTTAGAGATAATTAAGTTCAGTAATTGTTCAGATTTCATCAAAATGTGTAAAAATACTGATATTGATCTTTAAATGGTTCATTTAGAAATTCATGCAGTTCTATTCAAAAATAAAATTGATTTATTTAGTAAGAATGCTAGTGTATTTATAGGAAATACACTCATAACATTAAACAAAATATTGATAAATTTTCAAGGTTGCAGTCTGCTAAGAGCAGTCTAATGGATATAACCAGAGGGATTCGTTTAAATGAAGTTGAATGACTAGAAAGTTAAGCTTATAAACATCATCCATTTTTATTTCAAATTAAACTACCCTGCCAGGATCTGTTGAAGGATTAACTCATTGCAACTCTGGCAGTACTCTCTTTCTGATGGAATAACATGTAAGTAAAACAAATGATCAAAGGCCTTGAGCATCCCATGCTAATAGAAGGGGAACCTTAGGCAAACATCCCTCAAAGGTGCTGCACTCTTAAGGAGGCTGGGAAGGCAAGGGAACCCAAGCTGTTACAGAAAGCTGCAGACACCCCTGCTTAGGTGCTAAATGCAAATGCAGGCTGCTCTGCGTTGCAGAGAATGTCTATTTTCTATAGACATCAAAGGCAAGTCAGATAAAAGGTAAAAACCTCACTCGAGGCACTTTTTACACATAAGATGCATGAATGTTAACGTTTAAAATGGAAATATTAGAATGATGTCAACAAGATGGACAAAGAAGACACCCATGCTTGTATACCCCTTTCAACAGCAATTTGGCTTCCATCCACAGACAAAAGTACCTTTTGGGAGTTGTAAGATCCAGGTAAGAAAGTGAAACTCCAGGGCAACCAACAATGTTGGTTGAGCGGACAGGCCTGCCCCCAGGTAGCTGACTCACTCACTGGGTTGCCAACAATAACTCCTGAAAGGACTCCGTAACCATGAGGGCTTTGCTGGAACCCATTTGGCTTTGATTCTGTCATCAGCACCATATACAAAGGGGCCAGGTGGAATCCCATCCACTGCTGTGCCAGGTGACAGGCATGCAGCCCTTTGTCCTGGATCTGGACCCTGAAATGTCCATCCACTCTGGCCATAGACAGGGACACCCTGGAGAAACTGAGTTAGACAATTACCCATGAATGAGAGTCCCTGCGGATCCCACCACCTAGCACCCCCAGTGCGTAGCACACCTCACACACTCCCACCCCTATCCTATGGCTGATTTCCTGTGTGCACTCTCTATGGTGGCAAGAATAAGATTCTGCAAACAGTTGGTAAGCATGTAATGAAACTGTAGTGTGCCCCTGCTAACTACACCATAAAACCCTTGGCCTTAGGTATTCAATAACAGAATATAATTTGTTTTTCTGAGTTTGTTGCCCAGAACCTGCAGTGACAGTATCCTCAGTCCAAGGAGCTGAAATTCCTGCTTCATTCAGTCATTTAGTCACTGAATACACTTCTACAGACCACTTACTACATGCCAGGCACTATGCTCGGCCAGAGATAAACATTTGAATAAGAGTTGTGCTCTATACTTATGAAGTTCAAAATCCTCCTGGTTGACAGAGAAGGGAACACATGGCTTTATATAAGACACTGTGTTATTGCTCCAATGGAAGAGAACTCAGGACGAGTGGCTCACCAGGAAGGGGATAAATTTGAATGTACAGGGTTCTATGGCCCTGTCCAGATGCCATGGAATGATGCTCATGGTCCTTTGTGGACTAGAAAAATACAGCTTGGAAAATAGTGTGTGAAGATCAAAAGGAAGGAGTGAGGAATTACTGTTTAATGTGTACAGTATTTCAATTTGTAACATGTTGGTGAATATTTTCAGATAAAAAACATCCTGGAGATGGATGGTGGTAATGGTTGCAAAGCCATGTGGATGTCTTTGAACTAGATTCTTAAAAGTGGTAAAAATAGTAAATTTTATTTTATGCATATATTACCAAAATAAAAACAAGGATAAATAATTTATTTTAAAAGGAGGAAAGTAGATATATTTGTTCTGCAATATTGTAGGAAGAACTTTCCTATAAAGTTTCACACTTCTGATAAGCTCAGAATTGGAAGTGCCAGGCAAGAAACTAGATACCTAGTTACCTAGGAGCTACTGGGCATCAAAGCAATGAAATTTATTAATCATTGTGACAAAGTTATAAATTCTGAAAAGTAAAGAAAATCCTTTAATTACATATGTCGGGTTATTGAATCCTCAAATGCAAAACCGAGTTTTATCACAAAGAACACTTTTAAATGATATATCGGTAAGCCCATGGGGTGATGAATGTTTCTTTAAGCCCAGGTGAGAGACATACAGAGTCACCACATAGGATTCTGCCAACTTTAAAACTTGTAAAACTTATTACTAGCAGTTGTAATCCAAACATTAAAGAATATTAAATATTGTGGAGAATATATGTGAAAGAAGATGTAAAGTAATAACATTGAAATAGTTACTGCTGCCCTGGCTGGTATGGTCAATGGTTAGACACCAGCCTGTCACCAAAAGGTCATGGGTTTGATTTACGGTCAAGGACACATATCTGGGTTACAGGTTGAATCCTAGGCCCTGGTCAGAGCACATGTGGAAGGCAACTGATCCATGTGTCTCTCTCATGTTGATGTTTCTCTCTTTCTCCCTTCCACTCTCTAAAATTCAATAGAAACAATATCATAGGTTTAGGGTAAACAAATAAATAAATAAATAGGAAACAGATACTACTGTTGTCAGTAAAAAAAATAAAATTTTGACCTTGTCTTCAACTTCTAAGAATTATTGCATAGATTGCTTAATACTGGAAAGTCCATAGTCACAGTTATAGCCATAGATTATAAATAGCTTCTATGTAACAAAAATAATAGTATTAAAAAAAAAGAAAACAACCATCTTGGTTGGGTTAATTTGCATATAGTCACTCTGATTGGCTGGTGGGCGTAGCTTGGGTGTAGTGGAGTGACACCAATTTGCATGTTTCTCTTTTATTAGTGTAGATACCCAATAGATATTTATTGAGAGGCTCTGCTATATCTGGCACTGTGCTGAGTGATGGGGAAAAATGATAGGGAAGTTACTATGTCCTCTGCCCTCAAGAAGTTGGTTGTTGTGGTAGAAATATCTTAGAGGAAGAATCCTTTCTTCAGGGAGGTTGGCTGCTGGTTTTTGCTATCAGATCAGAGTACCATTTGGAGGTGAATATTTCAAAAATCTAATTTTTGCTAGTTTTAAAGGGAAGAGGGAGAAAAACAGAAAAATAGGAGAGTGATTTTGAAAAGAGAGCAATTTCAATGTGTTATTATAAGACTGAACAAGACCAAGAGATGAATTTAGCAATTGCCTGGGGGAAAATTGAAATGATTTTGAGAAGAAATGAGGACTTTTAGGATATTTTACAGTGTATGTGTATGTGTGTGTGTGTGTGTGTGTATGTACGTATGTGTATATATATATATACATATATATATATATATATATATATATATATATATATATATATATATATTCTTCTGAAAATTAAAAATATAATGGTGCCAGTTGCCCAATCTGGAGGAGGGAGTAGAGTCAGAGTCACACGAATAAAGATGCATCCAGAAGCGTGAACATGGTGATGAAGAAATCTAGGTGACATTATGAGAGTCATAAAATATAAACCCTGACCTAGTTTGAATTGTGAGAAAATATTTCCTAGGAGTCTTCTTAAAATTGCAATGGGTTTGGGAGTAAATTAGGCAAAGCTGGTGGAGAATTTTAGGCATAAGAAATAGCTAGATAAAAGTAAAAAAAAAAGTTTCTAAATGGAAATGTTAACAGAAAATTCTTTTCTGTATTAATTTGCTTTCTGCCATCATAAAAGCTTAATTTCTACAGAAGATAATAATACAATGACTGTATAATTAGTGTTATAAGAGGGCAGGGTTTCTCAGTTATACAACCTTGCCATTTTTTATCTTAATCTAGCTTTATACATGCAACTTATTTTCCATAAAATAGACGTGTGTTTTAAATCAAAAAAATATTAAAACATTAGATTTAAAATGTAATACCAGTCTGCTTTTATCACATTATGAATATATTATTTCTAGTTATTTATTTTCTGTCTTTTTATGTGACATGACAAATGTAGATTCACTTAAGATAACTTTTTAAATTTTATTTTTGAAAATGATAACATTTTTTCCACAAGTCACTCTGTATGTCATTAACCTGTTTTATTTTCTCCAGGCAATCATTATCAGACAAATTTATTTAGTACTAGAGGCCTGGTGCACAAAAATTTGTGCACTGGGGGGGGGTCCCTCAGCCCAGCCTGTGCCCTCTCACAGTCTGGGACCCCTCGGGGAATGTTCACCTGCTGGCGTGCCTGGCCAGCCTGGGTGAGGGGCTGATGGCTGTTTCAGGCTGCCCACAGCCCCTTCAGGTTTCAGGTCCCTACTGGGGTTCCTGGCTAGAAGCAGGTAAGTATCTGGGATTTATTTAACTTCTATAATTGAAACTTTGTTGCCTTAGTCCCCCACTGGAAGCCTGGGTTGTCCTTGGCAACCCAAGGTCCCAGCCTGGCAGATATCTGGGTTTTATCTTCTATAATTGAAACTTTGTAGCCTTGGGTAGAGCTCAGGGCTCACAGGGCCCTGGCTTCCTGCATTGCCCAGGACAACTCCAGCTCCATGGCTGCTGCCATCTTAGTTGAGTTAATTTGCATATTAGCTCCTGATTGGTTGGTGGGCATGGCTTGTGGGCATGGATTGTGGGTGTAATGGAGTGAGGGTTAATTTGCATATTACTCTTTTATTAGATTAGATATTAATTTTTGTTTGTCCCCTGCCTCCTGAAACTAGCAAATAAAAGCTCCACCAAAGCAGGGGCTCTGTAGCTTTTTTCACTGTTGTGTTCTGTCACTAAAGGTAGTCCTGGCTCAAGGATATCTATAAAAGAATGAATGAATGAATGAATGAATGAATGATATGTTGGCAAATATGGATGCTAAATAAAAGTACAAAGTGTTATTGTCACCTTGGCTCTAAGGAGATATAGCAAGTTCATATGTATATACAAACCAGATGTCTTTCATCCCTTATACAAATACATAAATGTAACATTTTATTTTAAAATCATATCTGTACATTTAAATAACTGCTCAGTTCATCAAACTATAATTTGCAAGTATTTAGAAGGACAGAAGCAAAAAAGAATAAAAATCATAAAATG
Organism: Murina feae; assembly: GCA_004026665.1. Lineage (NCBI taxonomy): Eukaryota > Metazoa > Chordata > Mammalia > Chiroptera > Vespertilionidae > Murina > Murina feae. The sequence continues at coordinate 18,750 of PVJC01023600.1, read as the reverse complement.
GACTTTAAGGCAAGTAAATATTGATCTCATGATTATAAGAGAAAAAGACAGAAAATCTCTTTCCCATTGAATGTAGAAAATAAAACTAGCTGTTAAATGAAGTGACTAGTCAACTCTTTATCCATTCCAGTCTGTTACTTAAGAGAACCAGAGAATATTTATATGTTTAACCTGATGTCAGAATAAAATCATTATGCTAAGAGATTCATACATAATAAAAATGGATAATTTCAGCTTGTGTTAGAAAATGGCATATTCCATTTATTCTTATGGCTTAAAAATGGCATGAACTTAAATTTAAAGCAAATCTCATAAAAAACAATTATGAAAGAATTTTACTATAAGTAAATTATAAATTTCCATGTAGCTTAAAAAACACCAGTTATTACACATAGCTGGATAACAACCTTGTAAATCATTTTAATTGAACACTTTTATATACAGTCTTTTGTATTTGTCTGTATAACTTTGAGGTCAAGTCAAACCATAAGCTTTGTTTTATAAAAAAATTATAAAAAGTTTAACTTCTATAAATTAATGCTTTATAAAAAATTATTTTCTATAACACTGAATACTAATAAGTTACAGCACTTACTTTACCTTTGCAAATTAATGTTGACAAGCTCTGAATAAAAGCTAAAGTTTATAATAAAATATCAAATAAATAAACTATTATATTTAGTGATATTTTAAAATATGTTTGGAATATAAAAACCTCAGAATTCCATCTGTATTTCCAGGCCACTCTATTTTAATTCAATAAGTGAAAATAAAAATATTGTAGGCATATGCATTATTTCTTTACAAATATGTCTGCCTTTTGTTTTATATTCTGCTCCTTTCTCTCTTAGATCTTCCAGTGGCAAATCCAATTTATAAAAACATTGTTAACTAAGTTTATTTATTCTTTGAGATGGATGTCTATTGGAGCCCCTTACACGTTCAGCGTGGTTCAGGGTTCCTGTTCAGGGTTCGAGTTCTGAAGGAGGCCGCACACAAAATGAAGAGAGAGAGAGACTAGAAGAGAATCAATTTGGAAACTGGGGGACCAGGTGTGGCATCTTTCCTCTACCAGGGTAGACTGCCCACTGATGCCTGGGTCTCACCGGCCTTTTATTGAGTCTCTGAGAAAACAACCATACCCTTAGGCAGGAAATTCCAAGCAAGAATTTTACATGTAATTAACAGGTGGGGATTTGCTGTAATTAACAATGTTTCAACTTAAACAATGGGTGCATAGCTCTGACCTTTCAGAGCAACCAAGGTAGGTTAAAAACAATCAGTTTCCAGCATCAAAACAATCAGTTTCCAACAGATATCTGTGTTCTAACTCATTAGATAGGTCTGTGATAAGTGCATATATGATTGTTTTTATACAGTGTGATTAGCAGTCACATAGTCTGCCTTAAAAAAAAGTTATGTATCATGCATTTTTTTAAGTTCCTAGGCTTCCTTCTAACATTCATTTACTTTCTTAAGTCAGGACCAGGATTAACAGTCATGAAGCAGAAGGGAAGAAGTACACCCATATATACTTATGTATTTTTACCCTCATTGTCAATTCCTTTAGGCTACAATATTTCTACAAATAAAAATTCCAGCCAAAGTTTCAGTAAAATTGTTTAAGTCTGAATATCGTGTTACCTATATACTGCTCTAGATCTCAACTTTGTAAAGGTTCCACTTACTAGTCACCTAGTGGAAATACTAAAAATAACAGCTAAGGCAGTGATCTCAAGGGCACTTCTGGCACCCAGGGGCATGTAGCAAAGTCTGGAGACATTTTTGGCTCTAACTGGGGCTGCTACTTGTATCTGATGGGTAGAGGCAAGAGACGCTGATAAAAGTCTCATATAGGATACTCCTCCAAACAAATAAATTTCTGGCTCAAATGTCAATAGTGTCAAGATTAAGAAACTTGTTCTAAATGTCTTTTTCTTATTTTAATATATTTTTATTGATGTCAGAGGGTAAGAGAGAGGGAGAAAAATCAATGATGAGAGAAAATCATTGACTGGCTGCCTCCTGCATGCTCCATACTGGGGATAGAGCCTGCAACCTGGGTATGTGCCCTGACCAGGAATCAAACCATGACCTCCTGGTTCATAGGAAGACACCTAACCACTGAGCTACACTGGCCTGGCATTAATCTAAATGTCTCAATCTAATTTAACAGTATGCCATTTTAAGTGGACTAAGTGCCCATTAGATCAAGACATTTATATTTCCTACAAAATCAGGAACTTGTAGAGAAAAGTGGTATGTGGTTTTACATTTGGCAAAATTTTCAATATCACCAAACTGGTATATTAAAAGTAGTGATTTCTGGTAAAATATCTGAGTAACTATTTTCCTGAAGTAGATCATAAGGAATAGCAGAGACAATAACTGAAAAAGAACAGCCTTTCTATGCTCCCTGGGAAAATAAATGGAATAGCTAAAGAGAAATAAATTATACTAATTCTGTCACCAGTGCTCGAATTCGTGCACTGGTGGGGTCCAGGTGTACTGCCCTGATCAGGCCAATCAGGACCAGGGTTGGCCAGGGAGAGGGGCCATGGGTGGTTGGCCCCCTGGTCACACTCCAAGTTGAATTCCTGATTAAGGGGATAATTTGCATATTAGCCTTTTATTATATAGGACTAGAGGTCCAGTGCACAAAAATTTGTGCACTTGGGGGGGGGTCCCCTCAGCCTGGCCTGTGCCCTCGCCATCTGGGACCCCTTGGGGGATGTCCACCTACTGGCTTATGCCCGATCCCCAAGCAATCAGACCTAAACTGGCAGTCAGACATCCCTCTGGCAGCCCAGGAGCCCTCAAGGGATGTCCACTTGCCAGTGGGAAGCAGCCTAAACTGCAGTCGGACAACCTTAGCAATGCTGAGGAGTCAGGAGAGGCTCCCTCCACCACCGCTGTACTGGCAGCCATCAGCCTGGCTTATGGCTGAGCAGAGCTCTCCCTGTGGGAGTGCACTGACCACCAGAGGGAATCTCCTGCATTGATCGTCTTCCCCCAGGTGGTCAGTGTGTGTCATAGTGATCAGTCATTCCCAGTCATTCTGCTGTTAGGGTCAGTTTGCATATTACCATTTTATTATGTAGTATAGAGGCCTGGTGCATGGGTGAGGGCTAGCTGATTTGTCCTGAAGGGTGTCCTGGAGCAGGGTGGGGTTCCCGCTGGGGTGCCTGGCAATCCTGGGTGAGGGGCTGATGGTTGCTTGCAGGCTGGCCACGGCCCCCAGAGACCCAAGCTCCCAGTGAGGCTGGCTGGAAGCAGGTATCTGGGATTTATTTATCTTCTATAATTGAAACTTTGTGGCCTTGAGCAGAGGTCACAGCCAGGTTGCCCCGGTGATGGAGGATAAATAGGTACAGATTTACTGTACCTATTTATCCTCCATCACCGGGGCAATCAAGCCTTCTGCTTGCTTCCGCTCTGTGGTTGCCAGCTGCCATCTTGGTTGGGTTAATTTGCATGTGTTGCTCTGATTGGCTAATGGGCATGGCTTGGGGTGTAGGGGAGGTGTGGTCAATTTGCATGTTTCTCTTTTATTAGATTAGCTATTCTCTGTGTGGTACTTTATATCCTCATGACTATTATGTTACTAACAATCTGTACTTCTCAATCCCTTTGCCTTTTCACCCAGTTCCCCGCCTCCCTCCCCTCTGACAATTACTTCCTTATTTTTAGATTGGAGAGCACAATTAAAGTGAAGGGAATCTGTGGCTCCCAGTTGATGCATCTGCTTTCTCAGTCTCAACTTCTAGTGTTGGCCAAGTGGTGTATGTAGGTTAATGTACTGTTTGTTATCATAGTGTTATTTAAAATAGACAAAATATGAAACAACCTGAATGTTCCTCAAGAGTGAAGAATGGGTCATTTAGATAAATAAATGTACATTAATAGATAACTGTATTTAAATTAGCTTATTAAAATAAAGTAGATCTGTGTTCCTTGTCCAGGAAAGATGTAGTAATAAAAATATTCAGGCATTCATTGTCTTAACAAATATTTATTGAACACCTAACATATATTTGTTAATGTAACAGATATTAATGATTACATATATATATATATATATATATATACACATATATGATTATTATAAATACTAGGGGCCCAAAAATTTGTGCACTTTGGAGGTTCCTTAGCCTGACCTGTGCCTGCTTGCAGTCTGGGACCTCTCTGGGGATGTCCACCTGCTGGTTTGCCTGGCCAGCCTGGGTGAGGGGCTGATGGTTGTTTGCAAGCTGGCCAAGTCCCCCAGTGGGATCCCTCACCCCATTGGGGTGTGGCCAGCCTGGGTGCAGGCCTGAGGACCATTTTCAGGCTTTCAGGCTGCCCACAGTCCCTTCAGGTTTTGGATCCCTACTTGGGTACCTGACCAGCCTGGGTGAGGGGCTGATGGCTGTTTGCAGTCTGGCCAAGCCTCCTAGTCAGTTCCTTCACCCCATTGGGGTGTGGCCAGCCTGGGTGCGGGCCTGAGGGCCATTTTGAAGTTTTCAGGCTGCCCACAGTCCCTTCAGGTTTTGGGTCCCTACTGGGGTACCTGGCCAGCCTGGGTGACAGACTGAGGGCTGTTTTCTGGCTTTCAGGCTGCCCACAGCTCCCATTGACCAATGTCTCAGCAAGGCTGGCTAGAAGCATGTTTCTGGGATTTATTTATCTTCTATAATTGATACATTGTTCCTTTAAGCCAAGCCTAGGCAGGTAACAAAGCCGCCTGTCTGCTTCAACTCCAAGGGTTCCATAATTCAGACAATGTTGCCCTTAGTAGTCAAAGCTAGGACTTCAGCTCCCAAGGCTTCTATAATTGAGACAATGTTGCAAATATGTTGTTGCCTGGAGCCGGGAGAAACCCAGTGTCTGGCAAACAGTTTTACTCCTGGTGCAGTGGAAGCTGCCTGTTTACTCAGCTCCGTGACTGCCGGCCTCCATCTTGGCTGGGTTAATTTGCATACAGCTGCTCTGATTGGCTAGTGGGCGTGGCTTAGGCATCCCAAAGAAATGGTCAATTTCAATATTACACTTTTATTAGATAAGATAATCCTTTAAATATATGTTATATGTATACATATATACATGTATGTGCTTATTCCCTTAAATGTGTATCATATTGTATATATCTGTTACTGATGACATTAGTATAGTAGACCTTCTTAAGTTACAGTGGAAAGAAAGAAATCTGCCAACTATAATTGTAAGTATATGATAAAAATGCCTTTATGTGTTTCTTTCAAATGAATATGATCCATTGAACATTTACAATGTGCAAAACATGGTGTAGTATTTTATATGACTTCCTTTAAATAATCTCCCCCAACACAACCCAAAACACTAGATCCCAAACCTAGTGCCTCTTACATAATAGGAAATGATCATCCAGTGTACCGTATCCAGTGTATTTGGCAAGTACGCCATCGAGCATAAATTTGAGAAGAATTTTATGGAACCTCTGAGTCATATTTTAAAAATGATGTATCTTTAAAAATTTTTATCACTCTTAGAGAGAGAAATGGAGAGAAAGAAAAAAAAAATAGAACCTTGGTGAGAGAGGAAAACATCACCAATTATCTGCCTCCTGCATGCCCCCGCCAGTATGTGCCCTGACCAGGAATCAAACCAGTGACCTCTTGGTGCATAGGTAGACACCCAACCACTGAGCCACAGTGGCTAGAAAATATCTGTCTATTATTTAAGTGAGCACTTTGAAATTATTTTCCAAAAGGTTGTTTTCTCAACCTTCAATAACATAAGGACGTTAATAAGTGCCTTACAGCATTGCTGATTATCTGCATGTGATTTCAATTTCAGGCTAGGTGATTGCGTAGTGTGAGCTCTATGGTTGGCTTTTCCTTTTGCAATGCTAGTGTCTGACTTCAGCTTTGATTGCCCAGGCACTCACTTCAGAGAAGAATCCACTTCAAAGATGACTGTCATGAATAAGCCTGCATTCAGCAGCAGGACTTAGATAAAAAGCCAGCCCCCCTGGGCATCCTTCTGTTTTAGAGACCTTGGTTGCTTCGATAACTGATCATTTGGGCTGCTTGTTTTTTCCTCCTCTGGCTCTTTAAATTCTATTCTTATGGTTTAAATTCACCAGTAAAGAGCGAGCCCTCAAAACCCCAGACCTCTCTCTCCGCGTGTCTCTCTGTTTCTCTCTCTTTACGTGACCTCCCTGTGTGGCCCTATGTGCTGTGTAATTTCCAGGGCTTGTAAGGAATAAATCTTTTTTCAAGTTTCCTGATGATTGTTGTGGAGGATGTCTTATGATCATAATAAGAAACACAAAGGCCAGTCCAACCACAACATTAGCTACCTGTAGGCTGACACTAGTACAAAATGGTCTCTGTGAACTTTGTCTTCTCACAGCATGAGCAAGAGGCGTGAGCTTACTGTGCATATCCTCACATTTGTTGAGTTAATAGCATGAATTTAGCAGATACAATTCACAATAACCCCATGATAGGCAGTAAAATTCTACTGCTTGCCTTTTACATGTTTTGTTTATTATCATTTCCTTCTATTAATAAAAAACAACAACAACTTCTTGTTTTGGAACTTCTATTTCATTGTTTGGTGGTAAAATTTTAAATCAAATAAAGAAGTATATTGTAAGCACACAGGAACTTTGTTTTTTTAATATGACTTTTTCCTTAATTCAAGCTAGCTTTGGCCAGTCTAACTATGATTCACTTACCTCCTTTCTACCAAATCCTTCCACCTTTTCACATACTGCATGTCCACCCCCTTCATCATTAAGCCCTTAACACATTACGTTCCAGTTAGGTCAGTGTCAAACTTTCTTAAGAATAAAGCCTCAAGTCTGTTAAGTATGATAACAGAATTTTGGTCAAACTGAGGTAACGTTTTGACCTCAGTTATATTTCAGCACCAGACCTATGTTAGTGTAAGGACCACATCTTCACAAAACCAGATAGGAGACACCATGGCTGACTTCCAGACCTATCCCCTACCCTGGTCCCAAACAATCAGGAAAGCCCACAATCCCAGCTCCCTAGCTTCCATGATTTTTCCCCTATAAAACCTTTCCCCTACAGGCCATGGGTGGGGTGGGTGTGGGTGTGGGTGGAGAGGAACTCACCTATAGCTCTGGACTTGGATTCAATTCCCTAAATAAACATTTACTATTTTCTTTGCTGCAAACTCTTGTTCATGCCTTATTGGGCTTTGATGCACACTAGCAAATGAACCCCTTTAGTTTGGTAGGAATCCTATTTAATAAAAGAGTCATATATAAATTAGGCATCACTCCATCACAGAGATGGCCGTCCCCATAGCCACAAGATGGTGGCGCCCATGGTCACAAGATGGCCATCCCCATAGCAACATCCTATCTGATAAAAGTGTAATATGCAAATTAGGCATCACTCCATCACAAAGATGGCCGCCCCCATGGCCACAAGATGGCAGCACCCAGTCTGGCTCAGCCCCGCCACTGAAGTGGTCAGGCTTGTTAGCCAGGCAGGTGGTGGGGGAGGCAGGGGGCCTGAGGAGCAGAACAGGCCATCAGAGGGGGCTGAAGGACCCCTTCCCAGGTCAGAGGCCTTCACCAGAGGCCTCAGGAATGGGGAAGGGTGGAACCAGTGATCAGAGGGGTATGAGGGTGACCTACCCAGGAATAAGGCCTGGGCCAGAGGCCTCAGGCCTGGGCAGGGACAAGGCCACAGATTGCAGGGACTTGGGCTCTTCAGAGCCAGCCATCGGAGGGGCAGGGTTGGAGCCTGCAATCGCAGGGGTCTGGGCACCAGCAGAGCCTGGAAAGCATGGGTCTGGGGGTCCCCTGCCCAGACTAAAGCCTTGGCCAGAGGCTGTAGTGGGGCAGGAGGGGAACTGGCAATGGGAGGGGCAGGATCAGAGCCAGTGTTCGCAGAGGTCTGGGCTCTGTGAAGCTGGTGATCAGAAGGGTTTGGGGTCATTTGCCCAGGCAAAAGAATGATATGCAAATTAATCCTCACTCTGTCACAATGATGGCAGCAGCCAGGGAACTGTAGTGAGACAGAAGGCATGCATTGCCTCAGCAATTGAGGAAGCCAAGATTCTCACCTGCCCTGTGGGCCCTGAGCTCTGCTCAAGGCAACAAAGTTTCAATTACAGAAGGTAAATAAACCCAAGATACCTGCTTCCAGCCACACCTTTGAGTGGGATCAAGGCAACAAAGTTTCAATTATAGAAGTTAAATAAATCCTAGATACCTGCTTCCAGCCCACAGCTATGGCCAACCTGATAACAGCCCTCAGCCCCTCATCCAGGCTGGCCAGGCACCCCAGTATAGACCCCACCCTAAAGGGGCTATGAACAGCTTGAGAACAGCTCTCAACCGCTCACCCAGGCTGGCCAGGAACCTCAGCAGGACACCCTTCAGGGCAAACCAGCCGACCCCCACCCATGCACCAGGCCTTTGTCCTATATAATAAAAGGGTAATATGCAAATTGACCCTAACAGCAGAACAACTGGGAATGACTGATCATCATGACACACACTGACCACCAGGGGGCAGATGCTCAATGCAGGAGCTACCCCCTGGTGGTCAGTGCACTCTCACAGGAGGTTCTCTACTCAGCCACAAGCCAGGCTGATTGCTGCCAGGACAGTGGTGGTGGAAGCCTCTCCTGTCTCCTCAGCAGCGCTAAGGATGTCTGACTGCAGCTTAGGCCTGCTCCCTGCTGGCAAGTGGACATCCCCCGAGAGCTCCTGGGCTGCCAGAGGGATGTCTGACTGCCAGCTTAGGCTTGATCCCCCAGGGTAATGAGCCTAAGTCAGCATGTGGACACCCCTTGAGGGGTCCCAGACTGTAAAGGGTATAGGCCGGGCTGAGGGACTCGCCCCTCCCGGGCCTCTAGTCTAATCTAATAAAAGAGTAATATGCAAATTGACCCTCACTCCGAGACACCAAAATCACATCCACCAGCCTAGCCACACCCACCAACCAATCAGAGCAGCTGTATGCAAATTAATCCAGCCAAGATGGCAGCCAGCAGCCACGAAGCTGGAATAAGCAGGAGGCTTCCATTAGGCCAGCTGGGCCTCTGCTCAAAGCAAGAATGTTTCAATTACAGAAGATAAAGAAACACCAGAAACCTGATTCCAGCCAGCCTTGTTGGGACATTGGGTCAATGGGAGCTGTGGGCAGCCTGAACTGGAGTAAGCAGGAGGCTTGCCCCAGTGATGGAGGAAGCTAAGTTTCCTGTCTTTATAGGCCAGCTGTGGCCTCCGCTCATGGCAACAAAGTTGCAATTATAAAAGATAAACAAACCTCAGTTACCTGCTTCCCACCTTGGGCTCCAGGAAGTGCTGGGAGCCTGGATTGTCAGGGGCAACCTGACCTGGGCTCCCGTTAAAGCAACAAAGTTTTAACTTTAGAAGTTAAATAAATCCCAGCCAGCCTCGCTGCAAACAGCCATCAGCCCCTCACCCAGGCTGGCCAGGCTTGTCAGCAGGTGGGCATCCCCTGAGGGGTCTCAGACTGTGAGAGGGCACAGGCCGGGCTGAGGGACTCTCCAAGTGCACAAATTTTTGTGCACCGAGCCCCTAGTCCGTATTATAAAAGCCTAAGTGACCGTTATAGCAGAATGATGAGTCCTTATCATGTGCACTGACCACCAGGGCCAGACACTCAATGCAGGAGCTGCCCCCTGATGGTCAGTGCGCTCCCATAGGGGGAGCTCTGCTCAGCTAGAAGCCGGGCTCAGCGGTGATAGCAGCAGCAGTGGGAGGAGCCTCTCCCCTCCACAGCAGCACTAAGGAGCAGAAAGCCGAGCAGTAAGGTACCTGCCACTAAGGAGCAGCGAACTGAGTGGTAAGGAGTGAGCAGGTGGGTGGTAAGGAGTGAGGGATCTTGGATTGTGAGAGGGATGTCTGGCTGCTGGCTTAGACCTGAACCCTGGGGGGATCGAGCCTAAGCCAGCAGGTGGATATCCCCCAAAAGGGGTCCCAGACTACAACAGGGCTGAGGGACCACCCCCTTCCCCCAGATTTCATACACTGGGCCTCTAGTTTCAAAATAACCTCAGAGGACTATTGTATAACTTTACAGCAATATCTTGCTGTCCTTTAAAAGAATTCTTGTTAAGATCAATAGGTAGGCTATGTGAATCTAAGGGAGAAATTAACATACACATTCTGAACATACACATTCTAGTAAAGACTTGTCTATCTTTTCTCTGCAACTTCTAATTAGGTTTCTTGTTTCAAGTTGTGCAGTTCTCGTAAAGTCATATCATTTCAAGGAAAGTTATAGATTGAAAGTTACCATCCTATTAGCTAAGTGATTGATAATAGGTAATTATATTGTGAAAGGCAGAGGCTAACCAGCGTAACACTCTTTCTTAACGAAGCACCAGAATGTTACTTTCCAAGTGTTATTATTCACACTTTGGTTTGTAACTACGGCTCCATCTAGAGAAAGAACAAAGGTGACAGCGAGATATGAAGAATGTCAGCATTAAATGTGAATGTGGCTATATTTCCCCCCTAATCTAGTAATACTGCTAAATATATTAGTGCAGCTTGAAGGCAAGTGCAATCTGATGGGCTTCACGTATACAACAGAGACAAATAATTGTTATGCATTTCATGCCAACTAGAATATGTTTATTGATACAATTAATTAAATGGGAGTTCTCTGATTTCCAGAACAGTGCAATCTAAGATCCCATATGTTAAACTACACATTTTGCTACATTCTTGGAATTCAACATAGGAAAAAAATGGAATCTCCTCTCTCAAAGTAGAAAGGTGCCATCTATCAGGTGAGAGAGAATCAACGCAATGGGCTATAACCCTTTGTGCAGATACTTAATATAAATTATGAGTAAAGGAATATCAGAGAAGGTGCTATATGAGCTAAACGCCATGGATCAATTGGGTTTTGTCAACCTAAAAAGGAAAAAAAAGTGGGGAAGGATCCGTTTTGGCGGGCGGTTGGCGTTGCGCAGAAGACGGCGGCAGCGTGGCTTGTGGTCCGGCTCTCATCGCGAAGAAAGAGAGAGGACATCAGCGTGAGAGATTGATCTCGATCCCGGGAACCTAGTGGCCTTAGTCCTTCAGGTGGAACAGCGTGCGTCATGGGAAAGAAAACCAAGCGAACAGCTGACAGTTCTTCTTCGGAGGATGAGGAGGAATACGTCGTGGAGAAGGTGCTAGATGGGCGTGTGGTTAAGGGGCAAGCGGAATATCTACTGAAGTGGAAAGGCTTTTGTGAGGAGCGCAATACTTGGGAACCTGAGAAAAATTTGGATTGCCCTGAGCTAATTTCTGAGTTTATGAAAAAGTATAAGAAGATGAAGGAGGGTGAAAATAACAAACCCAGGGAGAAGTCATAAGCTAATAAGAGGAAATCCAGTTTCTCAAACAGTACTGCTGATATTAAATTAAAAAAAAAGAGAGAGAGCAAAACAATGATATTGCTCGGGGCTTTGAGAGAGGACTGGAACCAGAAAAGATCATTGGGCGACAGATTCCTGTGGCGATTTAATGTTCCTAATGAAATGGAAAGACACAGATGAAGCAGACCTGGTTCTTGCAAAAGAAGCTAATGTAAAATGTCCACAGATTGTGATAGCATTTTATGAAGAGAGACTGACGTGGCATGCGTATCCTGAGGATGAGGAAAACAAAGAGAAAGAAACAGCAAAGAGCTAAAGAAGGGGGTGGGTCTCTGTCATTTCTCTTTGTACATAATACATTCATCTCCCTGCTTCCTCTCCCTCCTACCTACCCCCTTCTATCCTAAACACTTTCATACAAAAATGTGCTTATCACTGTGCTCCACAGGAGAAATGTTGGTATTGGTTTTCTTGTAACATAACGGATGGTCTGACTCATGATTAGTATCTCTCTGTGAAGACCAGGCATTTGCATACTGTGTGTAAAATTCCCACAGTTTTTTCCTTTGCCCTGATCTCTTTCTTTTGCTCCCCTGTGACCTCAAGATGAGTTTTAACTTTTAATCACCTGAGAGTCTTGATCTTTTCAGGGTTGGTCACTTTTAGATTGGGGGATTTTGTTACAATGATGGTAAAATTGGTTCTTAAAACAAAAAAATAAAAATAAATAAAAAGGGAAAAAAGTAATTTCAGGCAGAACAAACAGCATAAAAGAACCGGACATGGTGAAACTACACAGAGTATTCGCATAATCTGCAGCCCAGTGCAGCTAACTTGGAGAGTGGGAGACCAAACTAAGGTTGATTAGAGATACAACAAAATTATCAGCTCCATTTTTGAAAGAGCACTCTGGCAGCAATTGGGGATGGGGATGGGTATAGGAACAAAGGCCAAGGATTATTTTTTGAGTCTATTGCCAGGAGATAAGTGAGAGAGGATGGCAGAGCCTGTGAAAGTTTTGTGGAGACGGAAGGGGGGTGAGGGGCCAGAGAAAGATCCAGAAATGTATGGAGATAAAGTCAACATCAAGGTATTCTGCCTCACGGAGACATTTAAGAAGGAGACATAAAAATTTCAGCTCTAAAAAGTGTGGGATGGCCTTGGCTAGTGTGGCTCAGTTGGCTGGGTGTTGTCCCATGGTTCAATTCCCAGTCAGGGCACATGGCTCAATTGAGGGCTCAATCCCTAGTAAGGAGCATGCAGGGGGAAGCCCCTCAAACCGACGTTTTTCCTTCTCCCTCTCTCTCCCTCCCTCTTTCTCTAAAAATCAATTAAAATATTTAAAAAAGAGTGTGTGATGCTTTATGAACTTCCATTTATTTTATTTTATGATAGCTCTGTGAGATAGTCAACATCATTCCTGACTTGTAGATTAAACAACTGAAACCCTGATATCAAATAGTTCACTCTAGTTCACGAAAAAAGATTAAAATCTATTAAAAAGAAACAAAAAGCCCAAATAGTCACTTGTGCTAATCAAACCAAGACTTAATACCTAACTTAATTGTGGTTGCAACCTTCCCCAGTAATAGAATCTTAACTGGTCAGTATAGATAGAATTCCCTGGCTGACACCAATGAGGTAATCCTGCATCCCAAAAGAAGATGAAGTAATCTGCCTCATACACCCTTCCATGCCTCACAGGTATGTTACTTAAGCCTAAAATAATCTCTTTTATTGTTGTTTTTAACTTCTTTATTATAACTATTTTAAAATAATTAAGAATTAACATAAAAAGAATTTGTGGCATATATTGCTTTTCTATCATCACTGAAGAAAACAATAATATCTGCTATTAGTAAAAATGTAAGGAAGTGAATATCATCACACATTTGATAGAAGTATGAAATTACACATCCATTTTGGGTGGGAATTAAAATTGTCTATGCAAAGAAAATGCATCAATTTTGTTCTGGCATTTTAACATCTAATGTGTGTGTGTGTGTGTGTGTGTGTGTGTGTGTCCTCCTCTTTCTCTCTCTCTCTCTCTCTCTCTCTCTCTCTCCCCCCTGCCCCCTCCATTTATCTGCACATGTGTGAAAATGAGAAATATTTACAGCATAGTTTATAATGAAAAATATGGAAATAAGGATTTGTTTAATAAATTATAAGTCCAAAGCCTATATCTCAATGCACAGATTTGGAAAGTTCTCTAAGATACATTGTCAAGTGAAAAACAGCAAATATCCTAAAGATAGATATAGTGTGATCCTTTTATGTAAGGTGAACTGGGGTCCTGGATGTATGAATTATAAATAAATGTTTTCAGAAAGATTGTCATTCTCGCTTTTTAAATAAGTACATCTGAAATATATACTTCACTATTGTTCACAAGTTTCATACAAAGGGCTGAAGAATTTCATATATTTCAAGTTTTTATAACCATGTGCAGAACCTATTAGAAATTAAATTTACCTGAAATTAATGAGCTTATTTTCCACTTTGGTCCAAACAATAAAAAATTTTTCATTAGAGTTATTCAACTACTCAATGTTTATCAAATGTCTATTACCGGCATAGTGTGGGGATCCAGAATGAATCACTCCAAGATGTGCTCTATAATATGCACATTTTTTTAAAGCTAAAAGCAACTTTAGCCACAGGCTCAAGAGAAACTTCTGCACCCTCCCATCCCCTTAAGTTATCTAGAAGAATTTAAATTAGAGGCCTTGTCCATAAGATATTATTGGAGATAACTTCTTTTGACCTATCTGTAGGGTAGGACAACTTCTATTTGCTGAATTTCTTATTATCCTGGAATGAGTTTTTGAAGCCCCCCTATCCCTAGTGCAGGATGTTATATGTATCCATGTCCCCTTTCTATCTCTGAACCTCTTCTGCATGACGTCTCTGATTCTCTCATATATGCAGGTTTCCAATACGTATGAAGGTACTAAATTTGGTTATTTATTCTTGCTGATCAACCTCATGTCTACTTGATTATTAGACCAGCCAGAAGAAACTCGAGGTAGAGGAAAGTTTGTTCTACCTCACAGTAGTAACAGGTTAAAACTCACATATTGCGTCAAAATTCATGACTAACATTCTTTTGGTTGGGATTATAAACCGAAACAAACACTTTACTGACTTGAACATGCACTAATAAACCTCTAGATTGCTTTGCTTGGTGATCTCTAAATAAGATAAAATTTTGACTTTCTTTTGAGACAAAAGAGAAAAAATAGATAATATAATTTTTTTCTTAAAAAGTATTTTATTACTCTTTATCCAGTTTATTGAGATACATTTTCTTGAGATTAAAATGCTACAGAAAACAGTTTCCTTGCTATCGTATATATTACACTAGAGGCCTGATACATGAAAATCATGCAAAACTAGGCCTTCCTTCCCCTGGCTGCTGGCACAGGCTTCCCTCTGGCACCAGGATCTGGGCTTCCCTCTCAGCCCCAGCTTTGTCTGAAAGGACATCCAGTTTAATTAGCATATTATGCTTTTATTATTATAAATAAATCCAAAAATATGTTTTGTAACAATCAAAATGTTCCAGAAATCATCAATCTATTTCACACAATCATATTTTTAAAAGTATATTCTCTATATTGTATTGTATATATTCAAATTTCTGTTCTATTAGGGATTTAAATAGAGCTTGATAGCTCAGAAGAAGAGGCAGGGAAACAGAAGCATTAGATTTGATAAAAATCAAGAAAATTTATTGCTAACAGGATGAAAGCTTAGCAGCTCCTTTTCCTCAGGATGTCTCTGCAAGAGAGAGAAATTACACCAAACTTCAAGCAAGCTTTGTATATATACTGATGGTCACTTTGTTTACTTCCATATCTTGGCTATTATAAATAACTAGAGGCCTGGTGCATGAATTTATGCATGGTGGGATCCTTTGGCCTGGCCAGCAATTGGACTGATAGGGCCAGCTGGCCAGGGAGGGACAGCAGGAGGGCTCCAGGGCATGTCCAGTTGGCTCCAGGGCATGTCAGTCCCGATCGACTGGACCCCAGAAACAAGCTAACCTACCAGTCATTGGGTCTGCTCCCTGGTGGTCAGTGCGTGTCATAACAACTGGTTGAGCAGTCAACTGAACAGTCAACCAAATGGTCAACTGATCAGTTGGACATTTAGCATATTATGCTTTTATTATATAGGATGCTGCAATGATCATAGGAGTGCATATATTCATTTGAATTGGTATTTTGGGTTTCTTCTGATATATACCCAGAAGTGAAATTGCTGAGTCATAAGGCAGATCCATTTTTAATTTTTTGAAGAATCTGAATACTGTTTCCCATAGTAGCTGCACCAGTCTGCATTCCTACAAACAGTGCAAGAGAGTCCCCTTTTCACATCCTTGCCAACACTTGTTACTTGTTGATTTGTTTATGGCAGCCATTCATATAGGGGTAGGTGACATCTCATTGTGGTTTTAATTTTCATTTCTCTAATGATTAGTGATGTTGAGCATCTTTTCATATGTCTATTGGCCATTTGTATGTCCTCTTTGAAGAAGTAATTATTCAGCTCCTGTGTCCATTTTTAATTGGGTTGTTTGGTTTATTTAGTTGAGTTGAATGAATTTCTAATAAATTTTAGATATTAACCCCTTATGGTGTTATCACTGCAATTAGCAAAGATAAGGCCAAACATTATAAGTATGGTCATCAGGGCACCTTCACCAGGAAGCTACAGCTTCACGCTTTCCAGGGAACCACTGGTCCATTTCCTGCAGATCACTCAGGGAGGGACTCGAACAAAGAGGGAGGTAGGCACATGCATGGTCGAACTTAAGGTAATGAAGGAGAGGTGCTTGCCTGTCAGTATAGCCTGGGAACAGTGGATTGGCTAGTGGGTGAACCCCATCAGAAGCATGCAAAATCTTGGAAAGTTAAAATCCTCAGACAAAGAGTTTCATCTCTCTTCTCTCTGCCTCATGTTATCACTTTTGTTGGCTTCTTACTCATTCACTTGCCTGTTCTCTTTCCATAGCCATGTGGCCTTAAGCAGCTGCATGGCCCCACAGCTGTGTGAACACCACATGCAATGGACTGCAACTAATAACAAAAGCTAAGCTAGCCAGATGCTGGACTGGACTGTGCTTTACTATGGAGCAGAAATTCTGGGCAGTGGCCTTAATTCTGATCCTCCTAAAGACAAGATTGGACTTCTTCCATGGTGAGACAGAAACAGATGATAGGAACTTAGAGGGGAACCCTCCTAGTTTTACATCATCAATAGTTTTCATGAAACTTTATCCTTCCATGGGGACCTCAGGAATTATTTTCCTCATGGTACAAATGCTTTACCTGTAACAATGGGATGTATCCTTGTCTGGAATAGCTTCTCCCATTCAGTAAGTTATCTTTTTTGTTGTTGATGGTTTCCTTTTTAGTTGGATGCAGTCCCTTTCTTTTGTCTCCCTTGCCCCGGGAAATATATGAAAAACAATATTGCTAAGAGAAATGTCAGTGATTTTACTGACTATGTTTTCTTCTAGATTTTTTATGGTTCTGAGTCCTACATTTAATCTTTAATCCATTTTGAACTTATTATTTATATAGTGTAAGAAGGTGGCACATATATACAATGGAATATTCCTTGGTCATAACAGAATGAAATCTTACCATTTGCAACAACGTGGATGGGTCTAGAGGGCATTATGTTAAGTTAAATAAGTCAGACAAAGAAAGACAAATACCATATGATTTAACTTACCAAAGAGTAAAATAAACAAACAAACAAAATAGAAACAGAGAATAGACTGATGGTTGACAGAGGGGAGGGTAGTTGAGGATCTGGTGATAAAGGTGAAGGGATGGAGAAGTACAGATTGGTAGTTACAGAATAGTGCTGGTATGGAAGTATAGCATAGGAAATGTAGTCAGTAAATTTGTAATATGTCTGATGCCAGGTGGGTACTTAAAGTATCAGGGTGATCACTTTGTAAAGTTTATGAATGTCTAACCACTACACTTGTTGTAAACCTGAGACGAATACAAATGTAAACTGTAATTGAAAAATAAAATTTAAGAGGTGGGGAAAAAAAGCATTAATTAGCACCAACCTAGTCATACCTTTGTCATTAACTAGCTGTACAACACTGAGATTAACCTAAGCTTACTTCTCTTAGTATCACTTTTCTCTCTGATAAATAAAGGACTTTAACTAGATTAAACACACACACACAGAGGGAGGGAGGAAGAGAGAGAGAGAGAGAGAAAGAGAGAGAGAGAGAGAGAGAGAGAGAGAGAGAGAGAGAGAGAGAGAGAGAGAGAGAGAAAGAGGGCTTTAAGCAAACAATTTCATGGAGGTTGTGTTGGTCTTATGAATGATCTATCCTTATAACTCAAAACAGTTCACAAAAGTGTTAAAGTGTGTTTTGTAGAAATGTTCAAATCAACTTAATAAATGTTTGCGTAAATGAATCACAAAATAACTTGATGACCAGGGACATAGGAGAAAACATAACTTACCTCTGAATATATACCTGTGCAATGAAAAATTAATTTTAAAAATTGTATTTATACATTTAATATATGAAAATAGACTACCAAACATTGGGACACAACATTGAATAAGACAGAAAACACCTTTCTCTCCAAGATATAAAGATCTTAAAGAAAATTGACATTAAAAAACAAAACAAAAAATGAAAAAATAAACTAAATAATATTTTAAGTAAAGGTTAGTTTAGATGCACAGAGAAAGTACGAAACCTGGAGAAATACGAAGGGAAAATTAGTTATGAAAAACAAGAGGGATGTAAAAGGAATAGAGTGTAAACATAGCAGGTAAGGAAATTATTTTCTTTAAACTACTTTTGGTTTTTCTTAGATGCACAGGTTAGGTTTCTGGACATCTCTTTTCTTAATACCTCATTTAAAACATCCTCCAAGTCTGTAATTGATATCTCCATGATCAAAGTTGTATATAATACATCTTCTTAAAAATTTCTTGTGACATTATTCTATTACCCTAATTTTGACACTTCTCACTCTATCTTGGGTCACTACCATAGATTCTAATCTCATCTTCCCATCTATATACATAAAAACCTAAGTGACCATTGCAACCAAAAGGACAACCGAACAGACTGAATGGGACAACCAGGCCAGCAGGGGGCTTAGTGAGGGCCGACCAAATGATTGAGCAGTAGGCTGTGTGGGATGACCTGGCCGACAGGGGAGTCAGTGACAGGTGACCAAACAACTGAACAGTAGGCTGTGTGGGGCAACCAGGCTTGCAAGGGGGTCAGTTAGGGTGAACCAGGCTGGCAGGGAGACAGTAAGGAGCAACCAGGCCAATGGGGGGCAGTTATGCATGACCAGGGTGGCAGGGGAGGCAGTTAGGAGTGACCAGTTCAGCAGTGGG
>PVJC01023599.1:0-26226 GCA_004026665.1 Murina feae | reverse complement strand
GGATGGTTGAAGACTTGACTCTGGGTTCCATGGTGCACCCCAGACTCTGACAGGAGGAAGATTTTCATATACGTTTTACTAATTTTCTTTAATCTCTGACACTTCTATTATAGAGAAAGGGTGAATAGCAATAGTAAAATATTTCCTCTAGTTAATCCTCTTTAAATGTGCACGAATTTCGTGCACTGGGCCACTAGTTAATAATATATTTGTTATAGGTGTTTACTGCTTTCTAGGAACTGTGCTGGGCCTTTTTATACATTGTATCACTTACTCTTTATCTAACTCTGTGAGGTAAATACTCTCCTCATTTTGCAGATGAAAATGTTTTTCAAACTTATAAGTGAATTTTTCAAGGTCAGTTGGCTAGAACATGGCAGAGCTAGGAGTTGAACCCAGACCTTTCTAATGTCAAAGCCTTGATTTTTATCAATTGGCCTCAATAAAAATAAAGCAATATTATTAAAATAATAGCTAACTTTCAACTTGTTCATCTCAGGTAAATGATTGATTCAATGTTTGCCTCGTTAGCAATGTGGCACTTCTCAAGAGACATTAAATAAGATGACTTTCCCATATCTACCCTACTAGGGGCCCGGTGCACAAAATTCATGCACGGAAGGAGGGTAGGGGTCCCTCAGCCTAGCCTGCCCCCACTCACAGTCCCAAAAACCTCAGTGGATGTCCTATGATGGCCCCAGTCTGGCAGGCACCTTGTGTGTGTGTGTGTGTGTGTGTGTGTGTGTGTGTGTGTGTGTGTCGCCACTGGGGGCCTGCCCACAGCCACATCTGAGGCCCCCAGCAGTCAGGACCGGGGCACCTTTCTCCCACTCCCCCATTCCCCACCAGGGGACTGGGGAGCACAGCCCTGGGCAGGCAGAAAGGAGGGCACCCGGGGGCCTCACCCTGCTGCCTGGCCACTTTTCTCCTGCTCTTCAGTCCCCTTGCGGGGATCTGGAAGTGGGAGAAATGCGACTTGGGCCTGGGTGAGGCTGCCGGCACCCATCATCTTGGTTGAGTTAATTTTCATACAGCCGCTCTGATTGGCTGGTGGGCGTGGCTTAGGCATCCTAAAGAGACAGTTAATTTCAATATTACGCTTTTATTAGATTAGATTACTGTGCTTCTACTTCTCTAGAGATTTGATCATCTTTGGCTATTCAGAACATCTGGTATAGTTCAATGATTATCAAAATGAAAAATAAAAAGAAAAAGCTTTCTTCTCCCTGGTTTTTAATTGAAAATAGAATAGTACAATATTACTCAAAGTTAAAGAAAGCTGTCCACTAACCTATATGCTCACATAAAAGAAACTGATGAAGCACAGTTGAGAAATGTTGATAATAGTAGGGAAAAGGTGAGATTTGGGAGGCCTTAAAAACAGTCCATTTAGAAGTCACTTTCTCTCCAGTGTCCATATGGGCTTTACCAAGAAGGTTTGTGAATTTCGGCTCACCATAATGGTAGGTGTTACAGTTTTCACCTTGATGAACTTTTGCTTGTTAGATTTCTTAGTGATTTTTTCCCCCATGCTCACCTGTTGTGGCTATAATGGGCCATGTGGGAAAATCAGAGCCCTTTTTGAAAACCAGCTCACCCTCTGTTTTATCATCTAGTATCTTGATGGAAGATGTGGAAGATCTTATCCGCCAACAAACTTCCAATGATACCACCAGTCCCTGCCAACAGACTTCCAATGATACCATCAGCCCCCGGGTCTCCTCCTCATACTATGAAAATTATCATCCACTAAATGAAGTAAGCCATCACATTTCTCTCCAAAATTACTATTTTCTTACTAGCATTTTCACTTCAATTATGGAAAATTATTAAAATATCATAATTAATGGAAGAGAGTAAAAAATATTACAATTAGGTTAATCATATGGTGGTAATTCATCCTTTTGTAGATATTTTCATTGGGAAAATTGCATCATATTTGGTAAACTGCCTCTAAGCAGGATTTTGTCCATAACTAAGAGTAACTCTACCTGCTAGGAGTAGTACTGCATCTAAGGAACAGCAGGGAATAATAAATAGGGATTTTTTTTATTGAAGCTGCCACACAAAAAATTTAACAGTCCACTGTGTTAGTCTGCCATAACAAAGTACCACAGATTGGGTAGCTTAGACAGCAGAACATTATTCTCTCACAGTTCTGGAGGCTAGAAGTCAACAATGGAGGCATCAATAGGGTTAGCTTATCCTGAGGATCTCTCCTTGACTCAGATTGCTGCCTTCTCGCTATGTCCTTACCTGGCCTTTTCTCTGTATATACACATCCCTGGTGCCTCTATGTGTCTCAATCTTTACTTCTTATAAGGACAGCAGTTAGAATAGATTAGGACTCACACTAACAGCCTCATTTTAACTTAATTACCACTTTAAAGGCCCTATCTCCAAATATAGTCACATTCTAAGATCCTAGAAGTTATGGGCTTCAACATATGAATTTGGGAGGTACACAATTTAATAATGACATTCCAGAAAATACCTTGGAACTCTCCTTCCTTCCCTCCTCCTTTCTAGGAAATTCATAGGAACCTTGCTCTCAGAAAATTCCTCCAAATCCTCCTTCCCCTTCCCTTTTTCTGTCCTTACCACAAGGTGGGCAGGAGGTATTCTTTTGTCATTGACTCTCACTAAGAAAACTTAAGTAATCCACTATGGGGAGAAAAACAAATAGCCAATAAAAATACTTTTTAAAACAAATAGCAAAAGAAGATAGTTATTCAAAGGATATTATTTTCATTACCTCAATTAGATTGTGAAATAGAGTCTTCTATAAAACTGCCTTCATATAATACAGCCTCCCCTATTGAAGGAATTCTACGGAACCATCACTGGAACACAAAATAGTTGTATGTAGTTGTTCTTTCAGATTTAATCATTCCTTAGAAAAGTAGCATGGTAAACGGAGGCCCACTGAGGAAATCCCTGATCTCTCCAGCACCTCAGACATTGACAGCACTGGTGTTTGGCAGCAGGTAGGCCTCCCAGGAGCATCTTTGGACACTAGCCTAAAGTCAGGCCTGGAATTTATTTGTCCTTCCACTATAATCTTGATGGAATCACAAGGAACACTGGCCTGTTATCTAAGAGACAGGCCCAGAATCAAACGCCTTCACAGAGTAGAAGAGAACTGTCTTCCCCTCCAGATTGTTTACACCTTTGCCTCTCATCATTTCACAGGTCTTCTTGTGAATTCACAGGTCTCTACTGGGAAATAATGGCCCTGTCATTTATCCTGTGCAAAGACAGTGCCCAGGGCTTCCTTAGGTTACTCTTAAAAAGTGAATTTTTTTAAAAAAATTCATGTAAAAGTGAACTTGTGAATGAATGGTAAAGAGGATTTCATACACAGAGGCAGGGATTTGATATGATGAGCCTTTAAAAATAATTCTTAAGAGACATACTTTAAAGATGAACTTTTTCTACTTTGTCATATGTTTTTCAGTACTTTTCTACTCTTCCTCTAAACCTTGATAATTTTCAAAACTTTGCTTTTATTGATTTTTCCTAAATAACAAAAGAAACACCTGTCCCAAGTATTTTAGTTCCTCATTCTTTCTACCTACACAGGTTTTAGAGAGCTCTCCTTCCCTTGAAGATGTTGTCTGCTTCCTTTTGTCAGGGAAATGCTTTGAACTTACTTTATGACTGATTGTTTATGTCCACTTTGATAGATCTATTCATGGATAGATGTTATAACTGAGCAGTATCCTGATATTATTGAAAAAATCCACATTGGATCCTCATATGAGAAACGTCCACTTTATGTTTTAAAGGTATGTCATGGAGGAGAATCATTGATTTGTTGACTCCAGGGTATGTGTTAATTCTCCAGTGGTACTTGTTATAATTTGGATTTTTTTTCTTTGAGTTCTGTAAATATTTGTATTACAACTGTTTCTCCACTTTAATACTCAGCTACTTAGAGCTGATTTTTTTTTCCACTTTACTAATGCAGTGTTGGTCTATGAGTGGAAACCCCAATTTTAGAATCAACTCTGTCTCTTTTATGTGACATAGATAAATTCTCTGAATTTCAAGACCTACTGTCATAAAATAAAGGGTAAGGGGTGTGGTCTGGATTATTTTTCTTGTCTTTGTTCTATTTATACCACCACCACCACCTCTAATTGCCTCACATAGGAAGAAAAAAAAGAGAGAGATGATCTGTTATTGGACAAAAACTGACACTGATACAGTTCTTGGAACAAAACAAACAAACAAAAAAGCTTAACAACCAAACCCAGGGAAGGATAAGAATCAAGAAAATGCTGGAATCCTGGCAATAAGGTTGATATGATAACTTCTGCTCCAATAACAGTTCATTTGTTTATTTGTTTTCAGTTGAATAAATTGACCTTAGTAAAGGTGAATAAATGTGGCCAAAGAAGAATTTGTGGGAGCCATAAAACCATACTAATTCTTTCTTAATAATTTATAATGATGTACTTCTGTTTTGTGCCACTTTCCCACTCTAAATATCTAATCTAATAAAAGAGTAATATTGAAATTGACCATTTCACCAGGACACCTAAGCCACGCCCACCAGCCAATCAGAGCGGCGGTATGCAAATTAACCCAGCCAAGATGTAGGCTGGCAGTCACAGAACTAGACTAAACAGCAGGCTTCCATTGCACCAGGAGTAAACTGTCTGCCTAGGCCGGCTGGGCCTCTCTCTGCTCATGGCAACATAGTTACAATTACAGAAGTCATGGAGCTGAAGCAAACAGCAGGCTTCCTTTGCACCAGCAATGGAGGAAACTGCCTGGCTAGGCTGGCTGGGCCTCTAAGGCAACATTCTTTCAATTATAGAAGCCACAGAACTGAAGCCAACAGGAGGCTTCATTATCTGCTTAGGCCTCAGTTTAAAGCAACAGTTTCAATTATAGAAGATAAATAAACCACAGAAACCTGCTTCCAGCCAGCCTAGCTGGGACATTGGGTCAATGGGAGCTGTGAGCAGCCTGAAAACGCCCCTCAACCCATCACCCAGGCTGCCTAGGAACCCCTGTAAGGACCCGAACCCTGAAGGGACTGTGGGAAGCCTGAAAACAGCCCTCAACCCCGCACTCTGGCTGCCCAGCTACCCCAGGAGGGACTTGAACCCTGAAGGAACTGTGGGCAGCCTGAAAACAGCCCTCAGACCCTCACCCAGGCTGGCCAGGCATGCCAGCAGGTGGACATCCCCCAAGGGGTCCCAGACTGCAATAGGGCACAGGCTGAGCTGAGGGACACCTAGTATATGTATATAATTAAATATATATAATTAAAAAGAAGCTCTGGAAAAAATTAATCATTGGAAAAATATTTTATTTACTAATATTTAATTTATATTTAGTTTCCTAACATTATCTAAATTGTGATAGGTGAGCCTTTTTGGTCATTCAAAGATAAGATTTTGAGTCAGGATTTCTAAGTTTTAATTTGTTCTGAAGAAACTTGCAGGTCAGACTCAAGACAGACATATGAAACATTGGGTCTTCTTGGTGACTGAATTGCTCAGATTGGATCCTTGTAATAATGGCATCCCATACATGACATTTGCTTTCAGCATGTTGTGTGTACTCATTGGAACTTGTGTTTCTGGTACTTAGATGTACATGTGGGAAAGCCATCTTCTTGCATGCTTTAGTCTCACTCTTACTTGGCCAAGGATGCCACACAAGGACATAATGTAGGTCTCTAGGGTTTATCCTGCTTGCCAGTGTCAGGACCAGCACCAGCAGAGCTTGCTTAGCACTGACAGAAGACAACTAATTCAGACAACTCAGGGTTTTCTATTAAATTGAATAGATTAAATCAGCCAGGCAGTTCTCTTCTTTGAGTAATTTAACCTTTCACCGTCAGTGCATGTGACTTTCTCACTTGCTTTCTCATTGAATATCACTATCTCCTTGGGTGGTGCAGATGGCAATATAAAGATCTAACTCTCTCTTTTCTTATTTTGGAATTTCAACCACATATTTTTTGATTTTACAACACTCTTTTCCCTTCTCTCCATATCTAAAATTGGGTTGTAACTATTTTTTAAAAGCAAATGAAACATAACTCATTTTGTTTGAAGGTGATTTTGAGAATTCTGCTGAAGACATTAAAGGCTATCACTGAAGAAAGGTTGGAAAATGTCTCTTTTTCCAGAGACTTGACACCATGCACTAGTGTCCCGCCCTCCACCCACCCCCCAAACCCCCATCCAATACTGTGAATCAGAATAAGCCTACTGTCCCCAGGTATCTTGGTGATAAGTTTGTGTGAAGTTAAATGTGTGATTCTTTTTGTGTGAAATGGGAAAATGGCCTACTGGCTCCCCTTTCTCAAGCCTTTCTCTGCTCCACACCTCCCACAGAAAGCTGCCTACCCAACACATACCCATTTACTTCTAATGATGTGTGAAGAAAGTGCCTGAAGCACTAGTTCTCTGGTCTCTACTTCTACATTCCCACTAGTCATAACTAGTTAAATTTTGGGGGAATAAAAGAACTTTTAGTCAAAAGTCCTGGCTTCAATCCTTAATTCTGACTCTTACCAGCTATGTGATCTTAATAATTTTATCTCTTCACTTTTAATCTCACCAGCTTTTAATTTTTCTTCAGAATTCTTAAAGTAATTCAGAGATTAGTGCGTATGTCATATATTTGTTAAAAGTATCTATAATAATTAAAGCATAATATGCCAATTAAACCAGACATCCTTCTGGAAGATCTTTCAGAGGAAGCCAGGGCTGTGAGGGAAGCCTTGGTCCTGAGTGCCAGAGGGAAGCTAATGCTGGCAGCCAGTGGAAGGAAGGTCTACTCTTGCATGAATTTCATGCATTGGGCCTCTAGTTAAAACATAAGCCCTAAATAAATGGAAGTTATCCTGAGGCTCCTTGTTATTATTTTTATTTTCTTTGGGCAGATTTCTGAAAAGCAACAAGCAGCCAAAAATGCTGTTTGGATTGACTGTGGAATTCATGCCAGAGAATGGATCTCCCCTGCTTTCTGCTTGTGGTTCATAGACTATGTAAGTACAGTATTCACATTCTCTTAGACCAGAGTTCCTCAATATGTAGCCTAAGACCATTTGTGTCAAAATCAGGTGGATTGTTTACAAAATGCATTTTCTCAATTAACATCCTAGAAATCACGACTTAAAATCTCTGGAGGTGAGGCATAGAAATCTACCATTTTCACTAGCTTCCCAGATGACTTTTATGCATATTACACTTTAGAGCCATAACTTCAAGCATTAAAATCATTCTAAAGATTGTCGGTCTTTTCTTTCTTACATTTTAAGCTAGGACTAAACACTAGAACATAATTAAGACATAGCATGCAATTGTAATATTTTTACAAATAGAAGAAAGAACTAAAGCAACTACGTAAATTAAGCCTCGTTTGATTTCTTTTTCTTTGATTTGAATTACCCAGACATTTTTTGCCATATTCTGCCCTTGCAAATTGAATATAAAATACATTACAGGGCAGATCATATTTTTTCTACATCATAATAGAGGATTTTGTCCCTGAAAAAGGCCTTAGCATAAAAAAAATCCATATATAAGACAAAAGGTATGTCATAAAAGTAAAAATTACAATGACTATAAACCTGAAACTATATTTGCATATACACAGTAATACAAAACAGATGAGTTAGGAAATTAAGAGATTACGATTTATATTGATGTCTTAGCTTTAAAAAATTTAAAAAATTTGGGGGGGGTGGATTTTATATTTAAAAAGTAAAGCAGCCTAGCCCTGGCTGGTGTTGCTAAGTGGTTAGAATGTTGGCCCACACACTGAAAGGTTGTGAGTTCTATTCCCAGTCAAGGGCACATACTCTAGGTTGCAACTTCCATCCCTGCAAGAATGCGGGAGACAAGCAATTGATGTGTCTCTCATCTCTCTCTCTCTCTCTCTCTCTCTCTCTCTCTCTCCCCCCCCCCGCCCCTCCCTTCCACTCTCTCTCTAAAAAATATCAATGGAGCCCTAACTGGTTTGACTCAGTGGATAGCTCGTCGGCCTGGGGACTGAAAGATCCCAAGTTCGATTCCGGTCAAGGGCATGTACCTGGGTTGCAGGCACATCCCCAGTGGGAGGTGTGCAGGAGGCAGCTAATCGATGTTTCTCTCTCATCGATGTTTCTGACTCTCTGTCCCTCTCCCTTCCTCTCTGTGAAAAATCAATAAAATATATATTTTAAAAAATATCAATGGAAACAATATCCTCAGGTGAGGATTAACAACAGTAACAACCAAAGGTGAATTAGTTTAGCTTTAAAGTCTGTGTAAAGAAAACCTACATTACTCCTGAGTTTCTCTTTTATTCTCACACTACCACCACACTCACAACACTCTGATACCAAATGTATGAGGATTTTCCCTACACCAAGCAATTTTGTGACACCAGCTCTGTGTCCTACAATTTAACTCAATTCTGACACTATTCACCTGGAGATAGCATTAGATCCCACAAGAATCCTTTTCCCCTACCTCACTTGAGATGCTAATCCAGCTGATCCATTCAGCCCTTTTCTCTACTTACAGGCATTGAGAAGTCCCCTTATTGTACAGTTTCCCTCTACCCTTCTTTTTTCAAAGTCTATATTTCAGCCCTCACTCAATCCTTCTGTTTGGAGCCCTGCTTATTAAACAAGAAATTTCTGGGCTAACATTGATCATAAGCCTAGCTTATGACTAAAATTTCCATCTAACCATTGGAGAAGGTAAGAAGTAAATAAAGTGAAGCAAGAAAAATCTCTAATAAACTATCTAACTCTACTTCTAAAAAGCTAGGAAGAGAACAAGAACAGACTAGAATAAGTAGAGGGAAGAAAAAAATAAAGATCAGAGTGGAAATAAATGACATAGAGACTAAAAAATAAATTTAAAAAATACAAAAGATCAATAAAATTAAGAGCTGATTCTTTGAAAATATAAACAAGATTGATGAATCTTTAGCCAGACTCATCAAGAAACAGAGAGAGAGGGCCTAAATTAATAAAATCAGAAATGAAAGAGGTAAAGTAACAACTGACACCACAGAAATACAAATGATTGTTAGCAAATACTATGAACAACTATATGCCAACAAATTGGAAAACCTTGGTGAAATGGACAAATTCCAAGAATCATGCAATCTTCCAAAACTCAACCAGGAAGATTCAAAAAATCTGAATATACAAATAACAACTAATGAAATTGAAGCAGTAATCAAAACTCCCAGCAAACAAAAGTCTTGGTTCGATGACTTCACAGGTCATCATTCAAAGAAGAACTAACACCTATCCTCCTCAAACTATTCCAAAAAATTCAAGAGGAAGGAAAACTTCCAAGTTCTTTTTATGAGGCCAGTATTATTTTAATTCTAAAACAAGATAAAGACACTACAAAGAAAGAGAGTTACAGGCCAGTATCCCTGATGAACACAGATGCTAAAATCCTCAAAAAAATATTAGCAAATTGGATCAAGCAAAACATTAAAAAGATCATACACCATGACCAAGTGAGAATTATTCCAGGGATGCAAGGCTGGTACAATATTTGCAAATCAATAAATGTGATACATCACATAAAAGATAATAATCACATGATCATATTAATAGACACAGAAAAGGCATTTGACAAAATCCCATACCTATTTTTTTATTTTTAGAAAGAGAGTGGAAGAAAGGGAAAGACAGAGAGAAATGTAGATGTGAGAGAAACACATTAATTGGTTGCCTCCTGCATGCCCCTGACCAGGGACTGGGCTAGAGAGGAGCCTACAACTGAGGTACATGCCCTTGACCGGAATCAAACCTGAGACCCTTTGGTCTGCAGGCTGAAGCTCCATCTATTGAGCCAAACTGGCTAGGGCCAGCACCCATTTTTGATAAAAACTGTCAACAAAGGAGGGATAGAGGGAACATACCTTAACATAATAAAGGTCATATATGACAAACCTACAACCACTATCATACTCAATGGGCAAAAATTAAAACCATTTTCCCTAAGAATAGGAACAAAACAGAAATTTCCCTTTTACCACTCTTATTGAACACTTGAGGCCAGGTGCACAAAAATTTGTGCACTCAGGGAGGTCCCACAGCCTGGCCTGTGCCCTCTTGCAGTCTGGGACTCCTCAGAGGATGTCCACCTGCTGGCTTAGGCCCACTCCCCGGGGGATTGGGCCTAAGGTGGCACTCAGACATCCCAGGAGCCTTAGGGGATGTCCACTTGCCAGTGGGAAGCAAACCTAAGCTGCAGTCGGACATCCTTAGCACTGCTGAGGAGGTGGGAGAGGCTCCCACCGCTGTACTGGCAGCCCTCAGCGTGGCTTGTGGCTGAGCACAGCTCCCCCTGTGGGAGCACACTGACCACCAGGAGCAGCTCCTGCATTGAGCGTCTGCCCCCTGGTGGTCAGTGTGTGTCATAGTGACCAGTCATTCCCAGTGGTTCTGCTATTAGGGTCAATTTGCATATTACCCTTTTATTATACAGGATAGAGGCCTGGTGCATGGGTGGGGCCATCTGGTTTGCCCTAAGGGGTGTCCCAGATGAGGGTGGGGGTCCCACTGGGGTTCCTGGTCAGCCTGGGTGAGAGGCTGAGGGCTGTTTTCAGACTGGTCATACCCCCTTCATGGTGGGGGTTCCCACTGGAGTGCCTAGGCAGCCTGGGTGAGGGGCTGATGGCTGTTTGCAGGATGGCCAAGCCCTCCAGTGTCGAGCCTCACCTCATGAGGGTTTGGCCAGCCAGGGTGAGTGGCTGATGGCTGTTTGCTGGCTGGCCATAGCCCCTTCAGGGTGGGGGTCCCCACTGGGGTGCTTGGCCAGCCTGGGTGAGGGGCTGATGGCTGTTTGCAGGCTGACCACAGCCCCCAGCAACCCAAGCCCCCAGCGAGGCTGGCTGGAAGCAGGTATCTGGGGTTTATCTCCTATAATTAAAATTTTTTTGCCTTAAGTGGAGGCCACAGCGGGTCAGAGCAGGCAGGAAGCTTCGCTTTCTCCATCACCGGGGTAACCAAGCCTCCTGCTTGCTCCAGCCCCATGGCTGCTGGCCCCCATCTTGGTTGAGTTAATTTGCTTATAGTCGCTCTGATTGACTGGAGGGCATGACTTGGGGTGTAGTGGAGTGACACCAATTTGCATGTTTCTCTTTAATTAGATAGTACTGGAAGTCTTAGCCACAGTGACCAAATTTTCTAGTTTACCTCAAGAAAACAGTGGAGGATTTGCTTTATGTTTACAAACCAGAGTCAGATCAGTAACCAAAGGAGCCATTGGGCTACAGGAATCTTCCCAGCTCTAGCCCCTATAGCTTTTAGAAAGTGTGAATTCAGTTTTAAAAAGCACTGAAACTCAAGATTCAACAGTATTCTACATAATAAAGAGGGAATATGCAAATTGACCATCACTCTGCCACAAAGATGACGGTGCCCACAGTGGAGGCACGGGGGGAGGGGTGTCTCTGTAACACAAGATGACTGCACCCACAGCAGAGGCCGAGTTCCCATAATGAGCCTTAACAAGCAATCAGCAGGGACCTGAAGCTGTGCCCCCCCCCAAACCCCCCTGTGGGACTTGATAGAGGACCTCAGGCCACTCCCACTGCCCTGGTGCCAGGTCAGGGGACCTCAGGCCTCTCCCCCTGCCTGGTGGGCCTTGAAGGGAGACCTCAGGATGTACCCCCCACCCTGGCACCATCCAACGGACATGAGGCCACGGCCCTTGCCCCAGCACCAGGCTAGGGTATCTGAGGCCAGGCCCCCCACCTGCCAGGGCTTGACAGGGGACCTCAGGCCATGCCCCCTGCCTGGCAGGGATTGACAGGTTACCTTAAGTTGCACCCTCCCCCCGCCCCAATGATGGGCCGGGGGACCTCAGGGCGCACCCTCAGCCCAGCAGGGCTTGATGGGGGATCTCAGGCCATGTCCCCCCCCCCCAGCAGGGCTTGACAGGGGACCTCAGGCTATACCCCCCACCTGGCAGGGCTTGACAGGGGACGTCAGGCTGCGCCCCCCACCTGGCGCTGGGCCAAGGGACCTGAGATTGTGACCCCACCCGGTGGGGCTTAAAAAGGGTGGGACCAGCTGTGTCTGGATCTCACACGATTTTGAGACACATGTGTGTGGGCAGGGATTTGACTCTGGGTCCCATGGTGCATCCCAGATTCTGACAGGAGGAAGATTTTCATATACATTTTATTAATTTCTTTTCATCTCTGAGACTTTTATTATAGAGAAAGGGCAAATAGCAATATTAAAATATTTCCTCTAGTTAATCCTCTTTAAATGGGCACAAATTTTGTGCACCAGCCACTAGTTGTATTATAATCTTCAAACTTGCTGAGAAACTAAATATTGAATATTCCCACCACAAAAAAAGAAATGCTATGTGATGTGATAGGACTTATACGCATATATGCATTGTCCATGGACATAAACAATAGGGCAGTGAAGGCCTGGGGCAGGGTGGGAACCTGGTAGAGGAGGGCAAAGGGGAAAGAGGGGAGATATCTGTAAAACTCTCAACAATAAAGATAATTTTTTAAAAAAGAAGGTCATGTGACAATAGAGGCAGAGATTGTAGTGATGTAGCTATGAGCCAAGTAATGCCAAACAACTCCCAGAAGCTAGGAGAGAGTCATTGAACAGATTCTCCCTCAGAACCTCAAGAAGGAACCAATCCTGCTGACACCTTGATTTTGGACCTCTGGCCTACAAAATTGTGAGAGAATAAATTTTAAGCCAAAGAGAGAGATAGAGAGAGAGGCAGACAAAGAAACCTACTGTGTGGCATATATTAAAACTTCAACAAACATTGTAGAAATTAAAATGATAAATGCTTTATTACTTTAAAATAAATGAGGTCTCTAATCTTTTTCTGATAATTGACTGCTATGTTAATACAGAAGTATGACTTCAATATAAATTTACAAATTTAGAGCATAAAAATGGATTTTACTAGTTGCTCAACTCTTGAAAAAAATCATTTCTTTTAGTCTATAAAATTTGTTTCCTTCTCATTAATTTTTCATTTAGGACCCATAGTAGATTAAAAAACAACTTGTACTTTAGCTTTACTTTCTCCCATATTTCATAAATGGTTGTCCATTGCAAAAATTTTTAACATGACTCATTGTTGTTTTAGCAGAATATGAAAATAATATTTTAAATATTTAAAAAGAGAACATGGTAAAGATTTTGCTACAGTTAAGGTATGATTTAAGACATTTTTCTTTTGTAAGTAATAAAAAAAATGTTAAAAACATCTTTTCAGGTGTTTTTGAGTAAAATTTAAAGCAACAAATAATTGTTAACTAATCCACAAATTAAAATGTAGCAATGTTGCCACTACTTCATTATGATAGTGTGTTTATAAAAAGCTTAGTCCTAGAAGCAATGGTTTAACCAGCTGAAATTTGTCTTTGTGGTTATCCTGCCTTTATATTTAGTTACTAGAGGCCCGGTGCACAAAAATTTGTGCACTCAAGGGGGTGGGAGGGCCCTTAGCCTGGCCTGTGCCCTCTCACAGTCTGGGACCCCTCGGGGGATGTCCACTTGCTGGTGTGCCTGGCCAGCCTGGGCAAGGGGCTGAGGGCCGTTTTTAGGCTGCCCACAGCCCCTTCAGGGTTAGGGTCCCTACTGGGGTGCCTGGCTGGAAGCAGGTATCTGGGATTTATTTAACTTCTACAATTGAAACTTTCTTGCCTTGGTCCCCAGCTCAAAGCCTGGGTTGCCCCTGGCAACCCAAGGTCCAAGTCCAGCAGGTATTTGGGGTTTGTTTATCTTCTATAATTGAAACTTTGTAGCCTTGAGTAGAGCTCAGGGCCCACCGGGCCCTGGCTTCCTCCATTGCCTGGGGCAACTCCAGCTGCTGCCATCTTAATTGAGTTAATTTGCATGTTTGTTCCTGATTGGTTGGTGGGCGTGGCTTGTGGATGTAACAGAGTGAGGTTAATTTGCATATTACTCTTTTATTAGATTAGATTTTGTGGTGCACTTCTCAGTCATCAAAATGAGGATGTCATTAGATCATATTAGAAAATGTGACCCTAAGGTAGGTGTGGGTCTAAAGCAAATGAGCAGTGTCAGATGATGCCTATTTGGAAACTCATAGCCAGTACTTAGGAAAAGCTACCACTGATTTTAAAGCCAAATGATCTGATGCTTGGAAAATATACTGCTATTACAGCAAAAATGTAGCCCCAAAAGTTACGAAGACAATGTAGAAAATATCACTAGACCTATCTGGACATAAAACAAAAGTTAAAGCTCTGATTGATATGGATTATTGAAAGAACTATATCTAAGTTTTTGCTTTCTTAAATCTTTGTAGTGGGCTTTATGGATTTAATAAATAATTCTTTTTGTTTCTCAAAGGAAATTTTTATAAAATGTATGGTTCTGTGTTTTTTCTCCATTAAATAGAAAGACTATTTTATACTCTTCCTAGAACTTAAATTTGTAAATCTAAACATGCCAAATGACTTTAAAAGGGCGGGGAGGGGCATATAAAAGAAACAGGCTAGTCTGACTGGTGTGGCTCAATGGTTGAGCTTCAACCCATGAAGCAGAAGGTCATGGTTTGATTCCAGGTCAGGGCGTATGCCCAAGTTGATGGCTCCATCCTCAATAGAGGGCATGCAGGAGGCAGCCGATAGATGATTCTCTCTCATCATTGATGTTTCTATCTTTCTCTCCCTCTCCCTTTCTCTCTGAAATCAATAAAAATTAATTTTTAAAAAGGAAAAAGAAACAGACAAAGTTTAGAAGAACTTAAAAGAGATATTATTTAACACACTTGGTTTTATTTATAGGTAACTCAGTCATCTGGGGAAGAAAATCTGTTTACCAGTCTTCTGAGGCATGTGGATTTCTATGTTATGCCGGTATTTAATGTGGATGGTTATGACTACACTTGGAAAACGGTAGGTGAAGGCAAAGAAAAAACTTGCTCCCTTTGGAGATACACTGGCTTAATTATTTATAAAATCCTGGATCTTGACACAATGGTTTCATTATGAAAAAAACAATTCTCATTACGGAAAAGATCAACCTTATGTGAGTGGAAATGTTATAGTACACTCCTATGTACTTGTCAGAGAGCTTCAGAAATAATAACCTAAAGCCGATCTATTTTCATCTATATACATTTCTACCTTACCCATATTGTTTTAAAGCGAATCTCAGACATCATATCATTTCATCAATATTATTTTAGTATGCATCTTTAAAAAATAACCACAGTACAAATGTCTAAAAATTAAAAATAATTACTTAAAATAAAAGGTTCAATCAATATTTAAATTTCCAATTACATAATAACTTTTAAATAAGTTTCTTTGATTCAGGATCCAAATAAGGCTAATATGTTGTGATTGATTTATATATCTTTTAATTCTATTATAATCCATAAATGCTCATGCTCGCACTCTTCCTTGCAATTTATTCATTGGACAAAAAAGTTTCTCATTATCTGAATTTGCTAGTTGCATTTTGTCATGTTGCAGTTTAACCTATTACTCTGTCCCCTGTATTTTCTAAAAATTTATATTTGGATTCTGTAAGCTTAATTAGATTTAGAATTAACTTTTTTGGCAAGACTACTTCATTGTGATAGTGTGTTCTCAGATCAGGATGTGTATAATATCTAGTTGTGACTTCTTTGAGATATTAGTTAACATTGATGCACAATGCCTAGATCCATTTATTCTTACTAGGAATCCTTTAAATAGATTTAAAACAGAATTAATTGAACTTTTATTCTAATTGATATGTGAATTTAAACCTAATATACTTTAACTCAATCATGAGCATGAGTATCCTGATCAATCTCATCTCTATTGGGAACCATTATCTATAAGTATCATGATTCATGTAAAATTACTCAAGCACTATGAAGTACATTCCTTTCTTATTTAATGAGGGGCACATAAGACATAACTGAACATATATCAGTTAAGAGAAACCTACTTGAGTAGCACTTGTAAACACTACAGGGAATGAGAAAAGTGCAGGATTAGAAACACATGGGATTACACAGGAATAATTTCATGTTGGAGGTAATTTATGCAGAAGAGATCAGAATGGAGATTGATGAAAAAATCATCTCAAGTAAGAGTAATATTATGACTAAAAGTGTATAGGTGGGGGTGGGCAAATTCTACACTAAGTAAATGAGAAATACCTAGCATAGCACATAATACTAATTTAATGTTCAATAAGTGATCACATCTAGATATTGATGTTATAATAAATGTATGTCTTCACCAGAATCACAGCAGAATTTAGCCACCCTTTAGATGTTTCTACTTTTCAGCTGTCCTTTGTGTCTGAACTCTGCCAAACAGTAGTTCCCACAGTTCAAGAACCTAATTTCTTGCTACGAAACCACAGGTCAGGGTTTGGAAGCAGAATGGGAGACTTGATAGAAAAGTTGGTAAGAGTAAGGGAAAACAGTGCCACATCACCCCAACCTTAGAACTAAAGGCTGTGCAACTATTTATATGATCAAATATTCTAGTTTACCTCAAGAATACAATGGGGGATTTGCTTTACATTTACAAACCAGAGTCAGATCAGTACAACCAAAAGAGCCATCAGGCTATAGGAGTCTTCCTAGCTCTAGTTCCTGTAGCTTTTAGAAAATGTTGGATTCAGCTTTAAAAAAGCACTGAAACTCAAGACTCAGCAGGATTGTATTGTAATCTTCAAACTTGCTGAGGGACTAAATATTGATTATTCCCACCACAAAAAAAGAATTGATATGTGATGTAAAGGAGGTACATACTAACTATCCCTACAATGGTAATCTTAACTAATAAAAGCGTAATATTGAAATTAACCATTTCTCCAGGATGGGTAAGCCATGCCCACCAGCCAATCAGAGCAGCTGTATGCAAATTAGTTCAGCCAAGATGGCGGAGGTCTCAGCTCCGGGAAAAGTGGTGTGCGGCACTGGGGTCCCGAAAGGCAGATGGACCTCTGCCTTGGGGGAGCCAGGAGGGGAGGAACAACCTGGCTGGAGGCGCAACCTGGGTGGGGAGGAGCCAGCCGGCCTGTGGCCGCTGGCGGGAGGAGCAGGTCTGGCCAGCGATGGCGGCAGGGCAGCCGGGGGCTGGGGGAGTGAGCCAGCCCAGGCCCCCGAGGCTGCCCTGAGGCCTGGAAGTTGATCTGTGATCACGCTGTGTGTGCCTGTGCCCTCTCCCCCTTCTCCCCCCACCATGGATTTCAGACAGCAGGGTAGCCTCCGGGGCGAAGGGACGGAGCCAGCTCCGCCCCCGAGGCTGAGGCCTGGAAATCAGTGCAAATGGGGCACACAGCACGCACGGAGGTGTGCCCTCCATGCGTGCTGTGTGCCCCAATGGATTCCAGAGTCCCAAACTGTGAGAGGGCACAGGCTAGGATGAGGGACCACCTCACCCTCGCCGAGTGCACAAATTTTTGTGCACGGGGCCCCTAGTCATACTATAATATATAAATGTATCAAATCAACATGTTGTATGCCTTAAATTTATGCAATATTAGATGTCAAATATATTTCAATTAAAAAAATAAACTCATGACTCAGTTTTAATTTGAGTTGAAACACAAAGTTATTTTACTTTTCTTAGAAGGAACTCAACAATGCATAAAATTAATTTAAAGGAATAAGACCAAATAAAAAGGCCAATAAGCAGCCTAGCAAAACCAAGTGACAATATTATTTCTCTAGGTCAAAATTAATCAAATATTATTATTTTGTTCAGTTTAAACTAAAATAATTTGAGTTAATGTGATTGAGACCTGGATAGAAACAGGAGCTGTGCAAAAAGAATGCCGTGGAGAAAGTGACAGGATAAAGTGATGGGTTTGCAGGAGAGAAATATAGCCTGGCCATGTAGGCATTACAAGTCCTGTCTTGCCTGGCCAGTATGTCTCAGTGGTTGAGCATGAACCTATGAACCAGGAGGTTACCACAACCCAGACACATACCCAGGTTTTGGGCTCAATTCCCAGTGATGGGTATGCAGGAGGCAGCCAATCAATGATTCTCATTATCGATATTTCTGTTTCTCTCTCCTTCTCCCTACCTCTCTGAAATCAATAAAAAGTATTTTTTTTTATTAAAATCATGTCTTTCCTTAAACTACAAACATAGCCACACTGGTTATCTGTATCTTGTTTACTAGAACCGAATGTGGAGAAAGAACCGTTCTGTTCATGGAAACAATCCTTGCATTGGAACAGATCTAAATAGGAACTTTGCATCCAAACACTGGTGTGGTAGGTTGTTTGTTTCATTTTGGGTAATGATTCGTCATTAAAAAGGTGATATTCATAAAGAAAGATGCATTAATTCAAATATAGCAGGTCTTTCTGAATCAAGAAATAATTTAAATAATAATCATTTTAGTTAAGAATAGTTCTGTGAATATTAACTAGAGTCAGCAAATAACCTCTCCTTCCTGCTGTTTCCTCACCTGTAAAAGAAGGAAGTTAGACCAGTTCTTTAAGTCCCATCTAGCTTCAAAATTTTTAAATTCTATTTTTCTAGAATAATAAGAATGTGACTATTAAATTTCCTGCTCTAATAAACAAATAATTTCATCCCTAGGATAGCAGAGACCAGGGTCGGGTGGATGTCTCTTATTTTTAATTGCATAGTTAAATGTTTACCTCTATAGTGTTTGAAATCATTTTCTTTTGTGTTTACTATTCACTTTCTTAGCACGTTCTTATTTTCGTGAATATTATAAAGAAAAACGTATGTCAGCACAGTGGGAGTTTATCATTCCTTGATTTGAATGTGTTAAGGAACTCAGTGAATATTGACTTAGTTAGGCATTCAAGAATATCGTCTGCCCTCAGGGAAGTAGGTGTTAGTTCACCCTCCAGACTCCCATTATATTTCATAGCCACTACACTTAAGAAACAGTTACAAAGTAAAACTATGCAGATAGATGTCAGAGGAATGGCAGCATGAGAGATCCCCTTGGCCTTTCCCCCTGAAATTACAACAAGTTTATCAACTATAATTCAACAAAGAATTCCCTGACCCATACAGAGGTATGCCTGAGAGGTTCGCACATTGAAACATCTACAGGTGGACAACCAGAAATAAACGGGGATATGAGAAGGGAGGAAAGTACCAATGGCCCACAGACGCAGCCCTGCAGCCGGACCTCAAGGCCAGGGCTGGACAGAGGAGGAAAACAGCATTAGCAGGCACTTTCTTCAGCCAGGAGGAACAGAGAGCTGTAGGGAACAGTTCAGCAGGGCAAGCAGTGAGTTGAGGAGACAGTGACTAAGCCAGCACATGCCTGACAGAGCATGGGGTTCTGCCATGTGGCTCTCCACTGTCAGGCTAGACAGAGCTGTTTTAGACAAAGAAACAGAACCACAGAACACTACTACCACTTGAACTCTCAAAATTCACCTCCTGTTGCCCTTGGAGTCAGGTCAAGGAGTGTATTATCTGTAAACCAAGAGCTATTGCAGTAGTACCGCTATTTCCCTCTATGACTGATCTACATATGAGGTGCTTGGGGTGGGACCCATGGAGGTCAGGGGTCACCGTTATAGTAGGGGCAAAACAAACCCAGCCCATAAACAGCACAGCTGAACTGTCTTATGGAAACCCTGAAGGTCAAAACTGGGAGACCACAGAAGTAAAAAATCTTACAATTCAGCACCATCTACTGGAAAAATCATAGAAGGACCTGTTCATAGGTAGTTGCTATCAGCCATTGAATTCCTATATAATAAAAGCCTAATATGCTAAGTGTCTGGTCGGCCGGTTGGTTGTTCAACCAATCAAAGTGTAATATGTTAATGATGTGCTAAGACTGCTAAACAGCTCTCTATGATGTTCACTGACCACCAAGGGGCGGATGCTCAATTGATAGGTTAGCTTGCTGCTGGGATCCAGCCAATCAGGACTGAGCAAGATGGGCCAGACACACCCAGGAGCCCTCCTGCGGTTTCTTCCTGGATGGCCAATCTCCCACATCCCTCCCCAGCACCAATCATGCACCAGTGGGGTCCCTCGGTCTGGTCTACACCATCTCACAATCTGGGACCCCTCAGGCGATATCGGAAAGCCAGTTTCGGACTGATTCCACAGGCCAGGCCAAAGGACCCCACTGGTGCACAAATTTGTGCACTGGGTCTCTAGTAGACTGATATAGATGTCTAGGCAAAGGACAATAGCAAATATCATAAATAATCATGATAACAAGGGTGCTTAACAGAAAACAGGCTGGAACACATGGAAATGTGATATAAATGATGGAGATTTCAACACTGCAGTTCTGAAAATACTCAACGAGATGCAAGAAAATACAGACAAGCAATTCAATGCACTAAGAAAACAAATCAGTGGACAAAACAAGTACTTTACCAAAGAGATTGAAACTTTAAAAAAGAACCAATCAGAAATATTGGAAATGAAGCATGCAATCAAGGAGATTAAAAGTAAACTACTGAGAGAAACCAAGATGGCGGCATAGCTAAACATCTGAAATTGCTGCCTCGCACAACCACTTTAAAACAATGAAGAGAAAGGGCAGCCACCACCCAGAACCATAGGAAGGCTGGTTAAGTGGAAATTCTACAACTAGAAGGGAAGATAAAAGCACATTGAGACTAAGAGGAGGTGCAGAAGTAAAGTGCAGAGGTATGGAGGTGCATGAGTGCGGAGAGGGCAAGCAATTGAGGACACGGTTGTCTTTTTCAATCCAAAGGGAGTCACAAGCTCCTGGGAGCTCTGAACTCCAGTTCCAGGTGAGTTTCTGGGGATCCAGACTCATATGGGGAGAAGCTGGACTGTCTGGCAGTGAGAGGAACTCCAGAGCAGCTTTCTCTCATTGGTGCTTGCAGCAATTACCAATTACCATAGGACACTGAGACCCAGGGCCTCTTAGGGCTGGGCTGAAAAGCAGCCATAGATGTTTGCTCCACTCTGTTGATTCCCTGAGACCTCACCCCACCCAAGCTGGGAGCAGAGGCTTTTGCATATAAAAGTCTGGGTAGCCTCAGGCAGAGCCTAAATTAGCACCTCCTTAGAGACCCAAGAGCCAGTGTACCCAGTGGTCAGAGTGGGACCATCCAGATTACAATTCCTCAGATCCATAAGGGACACACTCAGGGGGCAGACTCAGTGAGCACCAAAGCCCCACTGAAGCAAGTCTTGCCCCATA
Organism: Murina feae; assembly: GCA_004026665.1. Lineage (NCBI taxonomy): Eukaryota > Metazoa > Chordata > Mammalia > Chiroptera > Vespertilionidae > Murina > Murina feae. The sequence goes on along the minus strand of PVJC01023599.1, from coordinate 5,073 downwards.
AGGGTGTCTCCAGCACAAAAGTTCTCCTACTGTAGACATAGCTGATTCTCACAGCCAATTCCTCCCAGTGATACCAATAACAATCAAGGCTTAGCGACAATAAGACTGTGCACAAAGCCCACAATGGAGTGCACCAAGAGTGTCCACCTCAGGTAATTGGGGAGGCTGAGCCACTCGGTCCTATAGGACACCTACCATGGAAAGCCACTCTATCAATACAGAGAAGCAGCCAAAATGTGGAGACAAAGAAACAGGTAACAAATGACAGAAATGGAGGAAAGTAAACAACTGGATATAGAGTTCAAAACCATGCTTATAAGGTTTTTCAAGAATTTTCTATAAACTGCTGATAAATTTAGTGAGACCCTCAAGGATACGAAAAAGGACCAGGAAATTAAGCGTGCACTGACTCAAATAAAGAATAATATACAGAGATCCAACAGCAGACTAGAGGATCACAAGAATCAAGTCAAAGATTTGAAATATGAAGAAGCAAAAAACACCCAACTGGAAAAGCAAAAAGAAAAAAGAATCCAAAAATATGAAGATAGTGTAAGGAGCCTCTGGGACAACTTCGAGTGTACCAACATCAGAATTATAAGGGTGCCAGAAGAAGAGAGAGCGCAAGATATTGAAAACCTATTTGAAGAACTAATGACAGAAAACTTCCCCTATCCGGTGAAAAAAAAATAGATTTACAAGTTCAGGAAATGCAGAGAACCCCAAACAAAAGGAATCCAAGGAGGACCACATCAAGACACATCATAATTAAAAAGACAAAGAGATAATCTTAAAAACAGCAAGAGAAAAGCAGTTACCTACAAGGGAGCACCCATACAACTGTCAGCTGATTTCACAACAGAAACTTTGCAGGCCAGAAGGGAGTGGCAAAAATATTCAAAGTGATGAATAGCAAGAACCTACAACCAAGATTACTTTACCCAGCAAAGCTATCATTCAGAATTAAAGGTCAGGTAAAGAGCTTCACAGACAAGAAAAAGCTAAAAGAGTTCATCACCACCAAACCAGTATTATATGAAATGCTGAAAGGTATCCTTTAAGAAGAGGAAGAAGAAGAAAAAGTAAAGATAAAAATTAAGAACAACAAATACATATCTATCAACCAGTGAATCTAAAAATCAAGTGAATAAAAAATCTGATGAACAGAATAAATTGGTGAATAGAATAGAATCAGGGGCATAGAAAGGGAAGGGACTGACAATTCTCAGGGGGAAAGGGGTGTTACGGGTGCGGGAAGAAACTGGACAAAAATTGTACACCTATGGATGAGGACAGTGTGGGGGAAAGGTAAGGGCAGAGGGTGGGGTGGGAACTGGGAGGAGATGAGCTGTGGGGGGGGGGAGAGGAACCACTTTAATAATCTGAACAATAAAGATTTAAAATAAAATTTTAAAAAGGGGGAAAAGTGAACTACTGAGCCTTAGATGGTTTGGCTCAGTGGTTAGAGCATTGGCCTGCAGACTGAAGGGCCCACATTTGATTCTGGTCAAGGGCACATGCCTGGATTGCAGGCTTGATCCCCAGTAGGAGGCATGCAGAAGGCAGCCAATCAATGATTCTATCTCATCATTGATGTTTGAATCTCTCTCTCCCTCTCACTTCCTCATGGAAATCAATATATATATATATATTAGGAGTGAACTACTGAGCACAGAAAACAGTGGCAATCAGATGAAGGAAAGAATTAGTGATAATGAAGATAGGAATCTATAAATGACACAGAGGAGAGAAGAGAGACATGGGCTTAAAGAAAAATAAAGGTGCTATACAAGAACTATCTGACTCCCTCCAAAAAAGCAATTGTAGAAGTATAGGCATCCTGGAAGAGGAAGAGAGGGAGCAGGGAACAGAGAATCTATTCAAATAAATAGTGGATGAGAACTTCCCAAACCTATGGAATGCATTAGATTCCAGGATCCAAGAAGCAAACAGAACACCTAGTTACCTCAATCTAAAGAGTCCCTCTCCAAGGAATTTTCTATTAAAACTATCAAAAATTAATGACAAAGAAAACATTTTCAAAGCATCTAGGGAAAAGAAAAAAATGACCTACAAAGGAAAACCCATCAGAATTTCATCTAACTTCTCAGCAGAAACACTATAAGAGAATGGAACCAAATATTCAGACATCAAAAAGAGTTAAATTACCAGCCACAAATAATATACCCAGCAAAATTATCCTTTGAATATGAAGGAGAAATAAAGTCACTCCAATACATACAGAAGCTGAAGGATTTTATCACCAGAAAATCTCAACTGCAAAAAACACTCAAGGGAGTTATTCTACCTCTAACAAAGAAAATAAGGTCACAACTCTACGAATAAGACCACCAAAATACTTACAGCATAAACAGAGATAATTTGTGACAATAAAAATTTAAAAGAGGTGTGGGTAAAGATCTGAACTAGTAAAGGAAGATGAAGATCAGACTCACTCAAAAGAAAAAAAAAAAACAATGGTATATATATATTCAAGTTTATTATTTATAAACCCAACGGTAACCACACAGAAAAATCTCCAAACCAGTACACATAGCTTAATAAAAGAGGAAACAGAGGAAAGAAATAGGAAACACACCAAGAAAAAACAACATATGGAAACATAAAGGAAAAGAACCAATGGAGGTACAGAGCTACCAGAAAACAAAAGATAAAATGACTATAGGAAATCCTCATACATCAATAATTACCCTAAATGTAAATTATCTGTGTTCAACCAATAAAGAGGAATAAAATAGCCATGTGGATCAAAAACAAAATCCAGCCATATACTTCCTACAAGAGACATATCTAAGCTGAAAAGACAAAGGTAAATAAATTCAAGCTAAAAGGATGGAAAATGATTCCACATAAAAGCAAGTGTAATCATACTTATATTTGACAAAATAGATTTCAAGATATCAATAGACAAAAATGGACACTTTACAATGATAAAGGGGACTCTACATCAAGAAAACAACACTTCTAGCCCTAACCTGCAGACTGAGAGGTCCCAGGTTTGATTCCAGTCAAGGGCATGTACCCTAGTTGCGGGCACATCCCCAGTAGGGGGTGTACAGGAGGCAGCTGATCGATGTTTCTCTCTCATCAATGTTTCTGACTCTCTGTCCCTCTCCCTTCCTCTCTGTAAAAAATCAATAAAATATATTTTTTTTTAAAAAAGAAAACAACACTTCTTAATATATATGCACTCAACCAAGGAGCACTGAAATATATAAAAAAACTACTCACAGAACCAAAGGAAGAAACAGACCAAAACACAATCATAGTTGGAGACCTTAATACTCCCTTAACAGCTCTAGACAGATCAACCAAACAGAAAATCAATAAAGAAATATCGGCCTTGTCCTAGCTGATTTGGCTCAGTGGCTAGAGCGTCGGCCTGCGGACTCAAGGGTCCCAGGTTTGATTCCGGTCAAGGGCATGTACCTTGGTTGCGGGCACATCCCCAGTGGGGGGTGTATAGGAGGCAGCTGATCGATGCTTCTCTCTCATCAATGTTTCTGACTCTCTATCCCTCTCCCTTCAGCTCTCTGTAAAAAAATCAATAAAATATATTTTTTTAAAAAGAAAGAAAGAAATATCAGCCTTAAATGAAACACTAGACCAAATGGACATAATTGACATTTACAGAAACTTTCATTCCAGAACATTAGATTATACATTCCTCTCCAGTGCACATGGAACATTCGCAAGGTTAGGCCATATGTTAGGTCACAAAATTAGCATCAACAAATTCAAGAAAATTGAAATTATACCAACCACGATGCCTTGAAATTAGAAATCAACTGCAAAATGGAAATTTAAAAAATGCCACATATCTGTAGAGATTGAACAACATACTATTAAAAAATGATTGAGTCAAAGAAGACATAAAAGATGAGATCAAAAGATATAGAGAGACAAATGAGAATGACAATACAACACATCAAAACTTCTGGGATGCAGTGAAAGCATTATATAACTATAGGCCTATCTCAAGAAATAAGAGAAATCCCAAGTAAACAACCTAATATCATATGTTAAAGAACTAAAGAAAGAATAATAAAAGCAACCCAAAGTCAGAAGTTAAAAAAATAATAAAAATTAGCGCAGAATTGAATGAAATAGAGAATAAAAAGACTATATAAATTAATAAAACAAAGAGCTGTTTCTTTGAAATGATGAATAAAATTAACAAACCTCTGGTTAGACTCACTGAGGAATAAAGGTAAAACAAAATCAGAAATGACAAAGGAGAAGTCACTACAGACATCATAGATATACAAAGGATCATACTAGAATATTATGAAAGATTATGTTACCAGGAGAAACAAGATGGCGGCATAAGGTAAACACCGTAAATGCAGCCGTGAACAACTATTTCAGAAAAACCACGAAAAGAACACACGGACACCACTCGCACCCACAGGAAGGCTGGCTGAGTGAAAATCCTACAACTAGAAAAGAGTCTGAGACTCAGAGGAGCAGCGGAAGCAAAGTACAGAGGTACGGAGGCGCACACACGGGGCTCGGGGAGAGGGCTGCCGCCAGAGGCCAAAACGGAGAGAGCCACAAGTTCCCAGTGGCTCTGAACTCCAGTTCGAGGCGAGTTTCTGAGGACCCAGACACTCAGAGAAGGGGGACTGACTGGCACCGGGAGGAAATCCAAAGCGGGTTTCTCTCAGCATTGCTTGCAGCAATTACCGTGGGACAGAGAGACCTGGTGTCTCTCAGCGCAGGGCTGAGAAGCTCCATAACTATTTGCTCTGCCCTGCCCTGCAAACTCCCCGAGGCCCCGCCCCTCCCAAGCTGCATCAGAGGCTTTTGCATATAAAAGACTGAGTAGCCTAAGGCAAAGGCTTAATCAACAACTCCTTAAAGATACAGGAGCCAGCCTAACCCAGTGGCCAGAGTGGGACTAACCTAAACAAAACAGATCCACAAGGAACACACTCGGGGCAGATGCAGTGAGCATAAAAGCCCCACTGAAACAACTCTTGCCCCATAAGGGTGTCTCCAGCACAGAAGTTCTCCCACTGTAGACACAGCTGACTCTCATAACCAAATGGC
>PVJC01023598.1:0-26251 GCA_004026665.1 Murina feae | reverse complement strand
TCTTCCCCTGCAGGCCTGGGTCCCCCTCTGCTAGCCTGGTCCCCCCAACTGTCCTTCCCTGCAGGCCTGGGTCCCCCCCAACTGCCCTCCCTTGCTGGCCATCTTGTGGTGGCCATCTTTGACCACATGGGGGCAGCCATCTTGTGATGGTCAATTTGCATATTACTCTTTTATTAGATAGGATTACTTTGTGCTTCTCTTTGAGAAACCCCATTGTATTTGTAGACCCCAGGACCATGCCCATGTTGTGCAATCTTAAAGGGGATGCACAGTGAGCACTCAACAAGTCCAAACCTTCTTTCTATAAAGAGTGGCTGTGCCTGGCACCCAATAGGCACTAATAAGTGAGGTTCCCCTCCCTCCTGGTTAAAGCCTGTTTGGGGCCATAACATAAAGGAAAGCACTTAGCAAGCAATCAAGGTCACCACTAACATTAAGTACTAGTACAGCTAATCAATCCTTCAGTGTCGGGTCCTGCAATAACCAACCCTTTGGTATTCATGCCCAAGCCTTTTATGAGCTCCATGGTGTGCCAGGCCGGTGAGGGATGGGCAGGGTGCCTGTGAGAATGAGGTTGGTCCATGCTCCCAGGGAACTCACATTACACTCCAGTCTGAGATGGTTCCAGTCAGGCCAAAGCAGCAACTCGGTGCCCCATCTGGAAGGATGGGCCCTGAGATGGGGTACCAAGGGTGTAGGCTGGAGTTCAGCCCCCAATCTTCCCCTCACCCCTTGACTGGCCCAAGCCACAGGACCACACGTGCATGGTGGGGACAGGTGGCGTGAGCAGGGCAGGAAGCTGGGAGCACAAGGCTGTAGACCGAAGACGCTTCGGCTCCTAAACCATCACCTTACATCTAAAATGGCTAGAGCTGGAAGGGCTCAGAGAAGCTATCCTGGCTACCTCCATAATGACAGCTAGGGAAACTGAGGCACAGAGAGGGAAGACCATATGGTCAAATAGGAGCAGTCACCCCCACTCTCATGAGGGCTGCTCCCACTATTCTGGGTGGCCCCTGAGCCCACCAACTAGAGGAAAGCCTACCCTTAGGCAGGTGGAAGACACGGGGAAGGGCAGCAGAGAGAAGGGCAGGAATAGTAAGCCACAGCTCCCAGTGGTGGCCCTGGGAAGGCTAGGCCTGATCTGCTCACAGTCAGGGTCTCTGGATACAGGACCGGGCCCTGCTCTCCATGGGGGTCCCAGGACACCCAGCCTTCGGAGGGTCTTCAGGTGTCACCTTGAACCCCCCTAGCAGAAGCAGCTCTATCATAGCTCCCATCCCAGTGGTGTATATGTATATGTGGGGTAACCCAGGCACTGCTCCCAGCTGCCCTGGGAAGGGCCACCAGCCTTGGACAATCCCAGGGTCCATTGGGGCACTTAAGGTTTCAGGATGACCCCCTCCAGCCAGTGACGCCACCAAATGCCTACCACTGCTCTTCCCACAGGGGCAGAGGGAAGGGCTAGCTATGAGTCAATAGGAGGGACAGCCAGCTAGCATGTGCTTTCTGCAGGGCCCCCTATGATGGATGAGCCTCGCCCCTCCTCAGCCCCTACAAGATCTTCCTCTTACCATCATCATCACCACCACCACTACCACCACCACTACTATCTACAGGCCAGACAGCCTCCTTGAAGGAGGTTCCACAAGCTTATGCCCAGACCCCTCCCTCTTGTTGGGGTACTGGACCCTACCTCTCACACGGACCTCTCCTCCCTTGCTCCCCACAGTGAGGTCCACGCACTTACAGCATGAGCACCATCTGGAGAAACTGACAAATGCAGTTGAATCAGAAGCTACACTTAACAAGGTCTGTGCCCATTAAGGAAACATTTATGGCAGAGCACCTGCAGATTTACAGAAAGTGTGGGCAGAGTGTAGAGTTCCCACGTTCTCCACACGCAGTCTCCCGGGCTGATTCTGAGCACATTAGAGTTTGAGGAACCCTGCTCTTCTCACTGCTTCCTGTCCCTCACTTTCCAGATCTATCCCCCTCCTAAGCCCAAGGCTGAGGCCAACAATAGCTTATCAGAGCTCCCTCTCCTCCCATCAACACCCCCTCCAACCGCCCCCCCCCAGGAACTCTGATGTCAAGGTGCTCTGAGAGGCTTAGACTGCCATTCACGGGATGTCTGCTCTGTTCCTGACATAGCCGTCCTCTTCACACACATTACTTTGTGATTCTTAAAACATCTTTACAAGGCGAGCACTGGCAACACATTTTCCAGATGAGGAACTGAGACACAGACTTTAAGCAAGAACAGAATTTGAACTCAGATCCGTGTGCCTAAGCCAGTGGCCTTCCGGGATCCACACCGTATCGGGAACCATTCATCCCTGCGTGGCCGCAGGCCTGGTCCCAGAGCTCTGGGCGGCCAGCTGTGCGTTGCTCCATCAGCCCTCCCATGGGATTTCCTGATCTGGAGGTCTTGAGGGGGACGCCAGCCCTGGGACGCTCAGGGTCAAGGAGTGGTCTCAGCTGCACATGGTCCAGCGTGGCCGCCCAAACCCACGTGCCCGAAAACACTGGTCTGCCCTCACTGGGGAGGCCTGGCTCAGCCCAAGTGGACAGAACGTCCTGGCAGAGGCAGGCTTCCTAAGCACCCAGCAACCGGGACCTCTCTCCCTTTGAGGCAAGACAGGGGCAAGGCTGGGAGCAGGGAGACCGAGTGGCTCAGAGGTGGCCCTCGGAGGGAGACTGGCTATCTGAGGACTTTACCGAGTCACTTCTTCCAGGAAGCCACCCCACTATTCATGGATTCACTTGTTTACCCAGTGGCGACTGACCATCCCGAGTCTCCGCCTACCTCCCAGGAACCAGGAGACGGGCTGGTGGGTGACAGCAAATGGGCTTGCTCATGGTCCCACCACTCACCAGGTCTGCAACCTTGCCTACAGCACACCGTGTTGCTGACTCGGCTTCTGCACCTACAAATGGGGTTGCAGTGTCTACCGACTTGCCATGGCTCAAACATACCCCAACTTTGTGATTCTTCTGACCATAAACAAGACCACAACAGTAGCCACTAAAGCTCATGTTCACAAATCCTTTAAAAACTGATAAGGACACTGGAGGGGGGAGATCTAAGACCTTGAACTTTGAACAACATGCAGACTGAATTAATGTGGACCCCCTTCTGATGCAAACGTAGACAATCACTGCACCCAAGCTAATGTGCCATTTTAAAAAAATGTTTTAAGTGCAGAGCTGCCAGTGCCAGTACCAGAGAGAACGGGGACCTTACTCAGCTGGGGCTGATGCTGCAGCTGCTCATGGCGTTTCCAGGCAGGTGGGGCTGCGGGCTGGGGTTTAAGGCCCAGGTGAGGGACAGGAGATATGGTCTCTGGCCTGTCAGATGGGAAGCTGGGGAGGAGACCCTTGCAGAAAGCTAAGACTCTTAAAGGTGGCCACGGTATCTGAAACGAAACTAGAGATCTCCACCCAGTCGCCCAGAAAAGGAGCGAGTCTCCTGTGCTCAGGGCTCTGGTTGGGATTTAGAATGCCTGCCTTCCATGAGAATTTGAAATCTCAAGCTTCTGCCAGTCAGGTGTGGGGCTTAAAGGCATATGGGCAGGCAACTTCAAGCAGCAACCCCACTCTGAGAAATTAACACAGAACCCAGGCGACAGACTGGGGAGCCCCTGGAGGCCTGCAGTGGGAAGGCCCACCACTCTGCAGAGCTTGTCCACCACCTGGACTCGGGGGGAGGGGGTGCTGGAAGAAACAGCCACCTGAAGATGAGCTTCCAGTGCAGAACCAGGAGCCAAGGCAAACCCAGGGAGGAGTCCACAGTCACTGCACAGGGGGCTGTTTGCACCCCGAGAACAGGAGCCAGAGAACAGCATAAAGGAGCCTACTTCAAATAGTCACAGCTCAAAGGACAAGGACAATTAATAAAGACCCGGACAGTGTAAAAGCTGCCATGTGCACAAGCGTCACCTAGAACACCTGCGAATGACAGGTACAGCCATGGCAGTTAAGAGCAGGTGAACCGCCACAGCTGTAAAAAGAATTGGTGACCCTGACCAGCTTGGCTCAGTGGATAGAGAGTCGGCCTGCAGACTGAAGGATCCCGGGTTCGATTCCGGTCAAGGGCATGTACCTTGGTTGCGGGCACATCCCCAGTGGAGGTGTGCAGGAGGCAGCTGATCGATGTTTCTCTCTCATCAATGTTTCTAACTCTCTATCCCTCTCCCTTCCTCCCTGTAAAAAAATCAATAAAATAGATATTTTTTAAAAAAAGAATTGGTGAACTGGAAGAAGGAAGTGTGGTAGGCGGGAGAATGTTTTATCGCACAGAAGCCTGATCAGGCAGGCATCCATGTCTCTGAATTACAGGCTAAACAAGAAAAATGTGACCGTGTGTGTGTGTGTGTGTGTGTGTGTGTGTGTGTGTACGCTAGGGCAAGCACAGATGACATGGATACGGTGAAGTGGGCTGTTGAGAGGTGAGCGCCATGACCTTGCTTTGAGATGATGTCCTATCTGGTAGAACATTTCAGCATGTTTCACAATTTAGGTGGCCGACTTCATGTATTTTTGACAATTCTATCAAATCTTCAGCAATTACACTGGCCCCCTTCTGGGATGTCAGGACCAGATGTTGGGACATTGGGGGTACACAGGATCCCTGTTAATGGCTTGCCCGTGTTCTCACATCTGAGGGAGGGAGCCAGGGCTTGCAGGCACCGCTGGCTGGCTGGCTGGCTGATAGGAAAGTGAGAACATCAAAAAGGCACCCCGTGGCTCCTGGCCTCGGTGCTTCCCCTGTGCCTAACCCTGTCCACCTTTCATCTTTTCATCATCATCCTAACAACCATGCAAAGGAACCGCTTTGAAAGGTTGCTGGGGGAGGAATCGCCACTGTGCCCAGCCTCCCACGCGCTCTCTGTCCCACCCTGGCCATCCCACAAAGGGAAAAAGCTCCACTCCCTGCCCCCCCGCCCCCCGCCAAACTGAGCAAACACTACAGCCAAGTTATTGTGTCTTTTAAAGATGTTTAAGAACAAGTTTTGTAAGACATCAAAGGAAAACATTTTTACTATGAGCAAAATGCACCCGTTTCAGAAGACAGGCACCCCAGCCTCTCCAGGAGTAGCTCATCAGCAGCGCGCCCAGCCTTGATGCCCGAGCCCGCGTGACCTCGGAGAAATTACTTAACTTCTCTGAGCTCAGCTTCGTGCCTGACAAATGGAGTGCTTCCCTCCTGGGTGGGGGAGGATTAAGTGACACAGCGCCTGTGAAACATTTCTGCGAAGCTAGAAGTGGTCTTCTTGTTGTGCTTATCGTATTCATATCAGTGTGGCTGGTCCTTCTCCAGCACGTGGCTGCTGGTGGGGAGGGTGGCGTGAGGGGGGAGGACGTGGGGGCGGAGGACCCCAGCTGTCACCACCACTCCGCTGGGCTGTGTCCAGGATTCAAGATGCTGTACGCGCTCTGCCCACTCAGTAGCTGCCCAGGCAGCACTGTGACAGCCCCCTCACTGCTGCCCACGTCCTCTCTAGACCTGTGTCTGCCAGAGCACTTTAAACTCATGAATCATGTCGCTGCCCTTGACTCACTCCAAACCTTCAAGGCTTCCCAGCCCCACTTCAAAGGGAAGCCAGTCTACTTCCTGTGGCCTAAAGCAAGGGGCCAGCCTCTCTCTCCAGCCTCAACTCCTGGTCCTGTTCCCTCACTCACCAGATCCCAGCCACACTCGACCTCAGGCCCTTTGCACGTGTTAGGTCTCACCCCAGAACCCTCTCCCTAGCTTTTCTCAAGACTGTCCCTCATCTTTCTGGCTTCTCCTTGGGAAGGTCTTTACTGACAACCTTGCTAGTACACAGACCCTCCATGCGCCTGTGCTGTCGCCTCCACAGTCTGTTCCTTTCTTTCACCTGGTCATGGTGTCATTATGCACGAGGCATCACTGTACATGCTGGCTGTCCTCCCCCACAGGACTGTGCATTTATGAGGTCAGGGACCAGGTCTGCTTTGTCAAGGTGTCCCCGGCACTTAGGGCAGCACTCGGCGCGAAAGGGGGATCAACGATCTGGTTGAAGGAGACTCAGAAACAACACAAAACTTGTATATGCTCAAGTTTGGAACTAACTGGGAGATAAAAATTCTGGCAGATGAGGAGAAAAATACCGGTTCTGATGAGAGAGGTGTACTGAGATGGTAGTGAGGTGTGGCGGCAAGGGGATCTGCCCCAAATCGGACTCCCCTCTCCAGTTACTGATAGCTCTGTAAGTTCAGCCACATGCCCAGCTGGTGAGGGGTGAACTGCCCCTTCCTCCCACCAAACCCTCCGGGCTGGTGGCTGCTCCCCTCTGGGGTGAGAAGGAAGGGGTGGGGCAGGAGGCCAGGTGCTGTGGGGGGGGGGGGGACAGGACCAGGAGTTGAGGCTGGAGAGAGAGGCTGGCCCCTTGCTTTAGGCCACAGGAAGTAGACTGGCTTCCCTTTGAAGTGGGGCTGGGAAACCTTGAAGGTTTGGAGTGAGTCAAGAAAGGAGAGGGTTCTGTGAAAAGGATAGGGTTCCTGATGGGACCGAGGAGGAGAAGGTGCCTCTACCCTCCCGACACATAAGACATGGAGGTAGGTGAAATAGGTGAAGGCTCAGGAGGAGACTCCATCGGTACAAGGGAAAGACTGAGCGAATGGAGCTGCAGGTTGGTTTAGGGCACACGAGGGAGCGATCAGCACCTGGAGAGCCCCAAGGTTCCCAGCAGGAGCAGCGCCTCCCTGCCCCCCACGGGCGTGAGACAGCCACATCTCCTCCCTTCCCAAGCGGATGTTCTGGAGAGATCAGGTCCTTGATTAGGGATTGAATCGTGGGAGGATTAGAAGCGCTAAGGGTGCAGTAGCTAAGCAGGGACAGAGGGACGGCGCCTGGCTGTTTACAAACACCGACGGGAGGAAGCTGGGCCAAGGAAGGGCCACCAGGAGGTGACAGCTGACACAGAGAGAAATGGGCACAGCAGCATCCATGTGCCATGGCTTCATATGCACATGCCCACACCTAGGGTCTGTCTGTGGAGGACTTCAGAGTAAACCTACTGCATGCACAGGAGGGACAGACACAAACACACACTGCTTACAGACGATGTCATCTACAGTGCATAGGAGCACAGGCTCTGTACATGTGGGTGTGTATGAAATACATATGGAGTCATATGCCCAAGGACATATCTAGTTACACACATGGCATATAGCCATTGTGTGTATGTGTATAGCCAGACCCATATCTGGTATGCACACATACAGATGCTTTCACACAGACTTGATACTAGTGCACATATAATAACACACCCATATGACATATACCTATCCATGCGCACCACTCCAGTGTGTCATATGTGTCCTCATATATCTGTGACCTAACATCACCCAGAAAGGAAGAGAAACTGGAATAGACTGTCCCTGCGAAGTGTCAGTGGAGTGAGGCCGCCCTTCCTCCCGGGAGCACGCGTTATTTCTGTGAGCAGCTGTAACAATGACTCTCCTCTCTCCAGGAGCTAAGAAGGAACAACGCGTCCCCGATGGGGCCCTGGATGAGACGGAAGCCTGGTCCGCAGTAAGAAGCAGCCCTTAGTCCAGACAGGGACTTTCTGCGGCCACTAACGGCAACTCCCGAACTCGCTCTCGTGCTGTCAGATCAGGTCCAGCAGGGAACCTGGGCGCGAGCCTTGGCCACCAAGGCTGGGGCGTCCCTGTTCGCCTCACTTTCTCCATGGCCCAGCCTGACCTCCAGGCCCCTCTCAGTGAGCAGCAAGTTGAGCTGCCCCTCGTGGACACTCACCGGGCTGGCTGTGCAGGCGGCGGGTCTTTGCAGGATCCACAGGAGCGCCCCCCAGGCAGCAGCGCGGGCTCCTCACTCGGCTGGTCCACACTTCAGGGCTGTTGAGAAAGCTGATCACAGCCATTGTTCTTTCTAAGGCAGCATCTGGAGCTGTGCTGTCCGGGGAGAGGCCTCAGCCTGTGTGGAGCCTGGCTCACCAGGAGGGGCCCGAGGATGACAGCTCAGAGGGACAGATGGGGCCAAGTGGACGTGGGTGTTGTCTGGCGGGGCCCTGCCTCCTTCACCACTTCTTAGCCTGTAGCTTTAGCTTTTCTGAAAATCACTTCTTGAGTGACATCTGTCTCAGGGTTGGCGAAGCAGCACAACTGTGTTGAAAGTGATTTCTTCCTAAATAGTGGAGCCCTATATGAATGCTATCTGATGGCAGAGACCGGGACAGCAAGGCCTGAACTCCTAGGTGTGTTTTCCTGCCTATAAAACTTTTAATCTGGGACACACAGGGTGTGGCGATTATTGCATAAATGCCTCCATCAATCCCACTTCCTGCTTCACATGCCCCTGGATTCCCCTTCCACCTTGACTCTGGACTTGACCGTGTGTCTTGCTTGGGAGGGAGACATCAGCCAGCATGATGCTGCTGAGGACTGCTAAGTGCTCGCACACTGGGCGGGCCCTCAGATACTACTACTGCCCTGCTGTGAGAGGGCGGGACTGTCCTGCCGAAGAGGCCACGTGGAGAGCCAGGCGCCCTAGCCAGCAGCCTTAGCTAGGGTCCCGTGGGCCTCAGCACAGGTAAGCCTCCAGCTGACCGAAACTGCTTGAATGAACCCGACAAGACCGGCCCCACCTACAGAGTCATGAGCAAACCCATGCTGCCAATCACTAGGTTTGGGGCAGCCTGCTATTTGGCAACAAGTAAGCAATACACAGACTATTAGAGGCACAGGAAGACCCTGTATTCTGCCCAGAGTTAGAGAAAGTTTATGGCTGAGTCGAGTGGAGGACTGCAACCCCCAGGGTTCTTCCTGCACCCCCAGGTCCTGCATCTGTTCATTCTTCCAGATTTGACATTTCAAGGGCCCAGAAGGAAAACACTGCCTTGGCAGGCATCACAGAATGGTACCTACATGGAATAGTCAACACATTGTTATTCCAGAAGAGGGTACGGGGAAGGGCTTGCAAGGTAGATGATGAGATTCAGAAGAGTCAGGAAGGAAAACTACCCCCTTAAATAGGGTGCCCAGCTGGCGTGGCTCAGTGGTGGACTGTCATCCTATGTACCAGGAGGTTGGTCACAGTTCAATTCCCAGTCCATGTTTCGGGCTTGATCCCCATTGTGAGGCATGTAGGAGGCAGCTGATCAATGATTCTCATCATGGATGTTTCTATCTCTCTCTCCCTCTCCCTTCCTCTCTGAAATATATATATATATATTTCATATATATATAGTACATATATTAGAGGCCTGGTGCATGAAATTCGTGCACTGGAGGGTGTCCCTCAGCTCAGCGTGCACCCTCTCCAACCTGGGACCCCTCAGGGGATGTCCAATTGCCCGTTTAGGCCCCATCCCTGTGAGACATCCTTCTCACAATCTGGGACTACTGGCCACCTGCCTGTCTGATTGCCTCTAACCTCTTCTCCTTGCCAGCCTGATCACCCCCTAACCACCTCCCTGCTGGCCTGATGACACCTAACTTCTCCCCTGCCAGCCCAATCACCCCCGACTGCCCTCCCCCTGCAGACCTGGTCACCCCCAACTGCCATCCCCTGTAGGCCTGGTCCCCTCCTGACTGCCCTCCTCTGCAGGCCTGGTCCCCCCATAACTGCCCTCCCCTGCTGGCCATCTTGTGATGGCATGAGGATGCCCATTTTTTGTGACAACATGGGAGGGGGGCATCTTGTGATGTGAGAGTGTGAGGGTCAATTTGCATATTACCTCTTTATTATATAAGATATATAAAAGGAAAATGGCATAAAGAGGGCTTGAGCTGTGAGGTCAGAGGGAAGTGAGATCAAAACTTAGCTGCCTTCTGCTTAGTGTGTTTCTTTGGGCAAGTTGTTTTAACCTGGTAAGCCTCAGTTTCCACATCTGTAAGAGAGGTAGAGTGTGCCCTCCTAGCAGGTACCCTGGGTAAAACATCCCCTAATCCAGGAGCATCAGAAGTCCTTCTCTCCCGGAACCTGAGCACCTCACTTGGGCATCCAGGAGGGCCAGGTGACTGCTTCTCCAGGACTTATCACAGGTCTGAGTTGTGATATCAAGCTGGTGACAGGGGCACAGGGTCTTCTGCAAGTGTGAACCTGGTAGAGGAGGAGGGAGGCTGAAGGGAAGGGAGGCCCACCCTGGGCCTGTTTTCTGTCTGTCCATCCAGAGTGTTTGGTTCAAAGGCAGCCGCAGCCCCTCAGAGGTGTTGCTGATCCCGGGACCCTTGACTCTGTCAGCAAGATCCTTGGCTACACCCTCTTCACCTTTGATGGCTGACCTGTGGCCAAGAGGTCAGACATGTACATAAAAAAGCTGTGCTTCCCCCTGACCGGCCAGTGTTTAGGTCCTCTCACAGCCAGGCCTGGAGGAGGGAGCAGATGCTGGCTCCTCCTCACATCGGGCTTCTCCATTGATCAGCTGCCTCCATCCTGCGTGAAGATGGGCACTGCTAAGTGGGCACCAGGTGTCTTTCCTGGTCCCTGGCCCTTCATTTCATTACTATATGAGTCTCCTGGGCTGCAGCAGAGCACCACCAACAGGGCGGCTTCAAACAGCCGAAGTTTATGTCTCACGTGCTGAAGGCCACAGGTCCATACTAAGGTGTGTCCAGCTCTGGGGATCCTTCCTGGCCTCCTCCTCACCTGGTGTGGCCACCGCTGCCCGGTGCACCGGTCATCTCTGCCGTTGTCCTCTCGCAGCTTCCTTTGTGTGCTGTCTCTGTGTCACCCCCTCTTCTTATAAGGACACCAGTCTTATTGAATTTGGGCCACCCTACTTCAGTCGGACTTCCCTTAACTTGCTTATACCTGCAAAGACCTTACTTCCACAAAAGGGTCCCATTCACAGATATCAGAACTTAGGACTTCAGCACAGCTTTCCAGAGGACGCAATGGTACAAAGCATATGGAGCCCTGTGACAAGCATAATAGCAATGCGATCATCATCATCATAAAGTACTTCCTTGTCCCAGAGACCATCCCCAGCATTTTACAAATATTGATTGACCCAGATCCTCATGAGAGCCCCTTGAGTGAGTATGGTTGTCACCGCTACTTTGCAGTTGAGGAAACTGAGGCACATAGAAGCTACCGGTGGTCCCAGGTCACACAGCCAGGTGGTGTAGGTGACCAGCCTGACCACCACCCCCTACTGCCCCCTCTGCAGCAGGGTTCACTGGCATCCTGTGTGTGGGTGCCAGCCAGGCACTAGGAGCTGCACCCCCCTCCTCACCTGTTCATCACAGGATCCGGCCACAGGGTTTCTATATTATGAATGACACAGGCTGGCCTTGGCATTCATGCTGCTTCCTCTAAAGATTTCCTTCATCGTCTTAATAGCCACCAGGGTGACATACGCCCTGAAAACACTACCAGGACCTGAGCCCCTTTGAAGCAGGAACGGTGTGGGTGCACCTTGGCACATTTCTGACACATCAGACAACTGGATATGGTGATGTGAGGCATAGACCCCACGCCTGAGCCCACACCCCACACCTGGCCTCAGAGTCCATTGGTGTTTAAATCAGAGAAAAACTGAGGTCACAGAGCTTGGGACATGCCAGCATCGCAGAGCAGGTTGACCAGGGCAAGAAGGGGTCACAGGCCTTGCCTCTCAGGGCCAGGCTCTTCCCAGTGCACCTCCACCCACCATGCCACTTGCTCCGAGGGGACAGTCGCCAGCAGTAGACATGTATCATTTCTGAGAAGTCCCTTGAATGGAGACAGGAGGAGGCAGTTTGGGGACAGCCCACTCCGAAGGTCAGTGCCACGTTTGGGGGTAGAATTGCCCAGCTCTAGCTGTGCCCGCCCCCACTGCCATGCCAGATGTCTCCTGGAGACAGCCGTGTGGTCAGCCTGCAGGCCGGGGCAGGACTGATCTGCTGCCCTCCCTCTCGGACAGGGATTTCACACCCAGGAAAATAATTTCCTGGTAAGGAGATTAGAAGGCATCGCTTGCTCTCTGGACAGGATGGGGCCAGGGTGAGGCAGGAGAGGAACAGCAGGAGAGGCCGGGGGGCAGGAGGGGGCGCGGGAGGAAGTGTCATTGTCAATCAGGGCGCTGACCCATCTAATCCAGCCTCCTGGCTCTGCTGATCCCAGGGACAGATGCCGGGTAAAAAGGTGCAAACTCAGTGGGGCTAGGCCCTCCCTGCAGCCCTGCAATACGGGTCCCTCTGTGGAGAGCGGCTTAATCTTGCCAAGAGCTAAGCTGTCCAAAAGGCGCTTTCCGAGGCTCCCGTGCGTTTCCGCCTGCCAGGCCTCACGTGCAGGGCTGCAGGCAGGCCAGGCGCAGCAAGTTGCCTCCCGTTGGGGTGACTCATGCACTTGGTGGGGGCTGTGGTGGGAGTGGGGGAAGAGCCTGAAGTCTCCCCAGACCTTGTGCTGGTCTCTGGCCTCATTCGATCATCCACTCAAGAAGCATGTACCGATGTAACCTGTGCCAGGATCAGATGGGCTCGTGATCCTGAAAAAGCTTGGTAGGTAACCGCATAGGATTATACCTTCACCATCCATGTATCCATCCCTCCATCCATCTGTCCAACTATTGTCCATCTGTCTATCTGTCCATTACAGACTGGGCTCTCAGGTTGTCCAAGCACTGAGGCAAAGAGATGTGGCAGCAAGCCTCGCCCAGGTCCCGCCCGGTGGCCCACAGTGAAGCTGTCAGCTTGCCGAGGAGCTCGTCCTGTCCTCCCTGGGTCCTTTTCCATTCAGCCTTACACACGTTTTTAACAAACATTCCTGTACCAGGAAGCCAACAGAGTAGCATCCAAGCTGGCTCTGACCACTAGGTACCTGCCCAAAACAAGAAGCCATGCTGAAGTCCAGCTGAATGTTGAGGACGTCAATGATAAACCGCAAGGAGCAGGCGGAGGAGGGCCCAGCCTGCCCTTCAATGTCCATTTGGATTTTCCAAGAGATTCCCTAGTGGTGCCAGTGGATAAATGGACATCGCGAAGCCCCGCCGGAATGGTTCAGTTGTTAGAGCCTCATCCCGTGCACCGGAAGCTTGCCGGTTCTGTTCCATCAGGGCACAAGCCTGAGTTGTGGGTTCGGTCTGTCAGGGCACATACAGAAAGCAAAATGATAGATGCTTGTTTGTCATCTACTCTAGACTTTTATATGACAGAAATCAAATCCTGTCTCTAAAATTACCCAACAAAAATTTGCATAGCCCACACACAAAGCACAGACAGGAGGCATCCAGGGCCTTGCAGCCTTCTAATTACTTCTTACAACCGAGGGGGCCCTTTGAAAAATCCAAGTGGGCCTCAGCAGGTGTGTGCGAGTGTGTGTGTGTGTGTGTGTGTGTGTGTGTGTGGTGTGTTGGTCGCCTGAGGACCCATCTGTTCTGAGCTACACAGAGAACACTTTCTCCCAGTGTGTGAGCACAGCCCAGGTTTTCCGATTGCGCTCTTAATCCTAAGAAATGGACTCTGTCACCGTGTGGTGTGGGTTCTAGGCTAGGGGATGTCAGCTCCTCGCCTTCAGTTTGCATTTGTTGACCCCGAGCCCCAGCTGTCCTCTCCCAGCGAATGCTGCCCCTTTTCCTCTGGAGCAGCCGCCATGAGCTGTGTGTGCACAGTGAAGGCGGAGTGTCTATCAGTAGGAACGATGATTAGCGATTTATGTATCAAGGTCATGTTTATTCTCCCATTGTCAACAGTGCTCATTATTTATTGAATTGAGGCCTTTCTCATTCACTGGGCAGCACTGCTTTGAGTAAGAGCGTGTTGAAGGCTTAATAATTTTCATATGGCCGGGACCAAAACCAGAGAGGGCTGAGACTCCCGTGTCAGTGAGGAGAAGGGTCTTCCCACAGGCTGTTGGCCCCAATCACAGAGCGGGAAGCGCAGCCATAAGACAGGAGAGCGGATAGTCTGAGAGCACTGGTGGCCTCCAATGAAGCTTCTTGGCCCAGACAAATGACTCCCAGAATCCCAGGGGAACTGGCAGACGTGAACTCAAACCCTCCTCGGGGAACCTTGGAGAGATCACAAAGAGCTGGAGGTGGACACGTGCTCCAGTTTACCATCCCCCAGATGGGAAGCAAATGCATTTGCCTGGCTACAAGGTATGCGAGGCAGGGTGGTGTTGGGGAAGGATGGAGAGCAGCACTACAGGGCTTAGAACTAAAAAGAGCTGGGATGGAGTATCTACTAGTTTGTGTGAGCTTGAGCAAGTCCTTAAGCCTGACTTTCCTCATCTGTGACATGGGGATAGTAACTGTACCCCACAGGCTGATGCTGAGAGTTGCGTGAGATAATGTGTGCGACTTTCCCGAGGGCTGAAAACATACCACTTCCCTCCCTCTCCCCCTGTATGGCAGCTACATTCTCTCCTGAAATATGGAGCTGAGTTTGGAAAGAATTGGGAAGAAATGCGTTTCTCCTGAGAGAAGATGTGATAGATTCATCTCTTCCTTCCTCGGGCATATGGGCTTCAGAGGTCCGAGGAAGTGGCCAAGAGAAAGTCTGTTTGCTTTAAGACAGTATTTATAACTCTCTCCTGTTAGAGGCTCTGGGACCAGTGACACACTCCACCAGGATTGTCTCCACAGTCCGGAAGCGGGGAGGTGCTGAGGGCACATTGGGGCCAGCTGCTGGACTTCAGCTGGCTGAGTGATGGCGTCTGAGGAGTGGGGCCACTGGCCCCCCACCCGCCAGGTGTAGGTCTCCAGCAGGACCACAGAGCTCAGTTAATGTGATCTGCTCCTGTCTCAGAACTTTATCATGAAGCATTCAACAAAGACCTAGACAACGTGTTTATCAAGTATTCAGGTGACCGGAAGAGCTACTAAGTAGGAGATAAAAATCATCAGGCTTTCTATGAACATATTTTTTCCTGATCCTCACAACCACTGCACGAGGTTGGGACAGTTTATTCTCATTTTACATTTGAGGAAGCTGGGCCTGGGACGGGTTAAGGGACTTGCCGAAGGCCACACGGCTAGGAAGTAGAGGAACCCGGAAGGGATCGGAGGCCCTGAAGAGCTTTGGAATCCCATGTGAAACACCAGCAACTTTGTGTGCATCCAAAATGCTCAAGACCCTCCGGGAAGGAGGCAAAAGAGGTGCCATTTTCAGACTTTACTGAGTGCTAGACAGCACCCTAAACTCAGCAAGCCCACGAAGTAAGTGCTCCATGCTTCTTGCTCACAGGTGAGAAGAGCTGAGACAGAGTCTGAGCATCCAGTTGCTGGTTCAGGCTGAAGGATGGCCCTTTACTTCGGAGCCAGCACAGTACTGCTCAGCATTCTGCAGACACAACAGGGCTGGGAAGGCTCAGGAAAGACCAAGGTCCCACCACGTATGTGGTCCGGGAAGACCATGTGTGGGGGTGGAGCCCTGTGAAGCCCAGGGGTGGGGTTGGCTGTGCGGGTTGAGAAGCAGAAAGATGGCGGTGAGGGAGCCAGGGGTCAGGTGGACAGGGAGGGACAAGTGGTTGCAGCCTATGTAGGTCACGGAAAAGCGTTCGGACTTGTAAGAAACGTGCTTCTGATTTCTCTTCATAGAAAGGAAACAGCATGTGGCCAGGTGGTGACTGAATTTCCCCAGAGCAAACAGGATGTGGGGTGGGGAGAGGGTATGAGAGCTGCAGACATGGCTGGTAGCACATTTTCCAGGAAGATTCCCTGAACAAAGGGAGGTGGAGACAGCTAGAAATGTCTCAGCCCAATATTTTAATGGCCCAACGGGAGACAGCAAGACCTAGGCAATGTATGAGGAAACAGGTGACCTCATGGAACTCAGCCAGTGAGGAGCGGGAGGAGGGACTAAACAAACAGGCTGTGTTCCCTGCCGGCTTGCGCTCCTGTGCCATGGCCGCCCACTCTCGAGAGTGTTACTAAGTCTCATTTTCGCCATGCTTCTGTTTCCCAGGCCATCATTTGACAACCGGACAGGTGAGCCAGACTCTCTTCCCCACTGTGAGAAGTACAAGTGGTCATTTATGCAGGAGAGCAGAGTGGTCAGGGCCCATTTCCCACTGAGTGCGGGTGCTCCTTGGGGAGCCCTGAAGCCGGGGGCTCACAGCTCCTAAGTGGAGCCGCAGGACTGAGAAGTTCTGAGGACCCTGAGGCAGCCCGCAGCTGGTACCGCTGCCTCTCGCTGAGCCCTACTCACTTTCCCACCTTGTTTTCAAAGCTCAAACCCTAACCGGTCGACTGGGGTTCGAGACCTGAGCTGGGTGCCCAGGCAGGATGGCGCGGGGCCTGGCTGGTCCTCTCAAAGCTCAATGTGCTCAGTTTCCCGGTACTGAGTGGGGGCCTGGAGGACATATGCGGGTATCAGTCCACAAAGTCATGGGTTCGAGTCGAGACCCAAAGGCCTTGCTAAACCCACTGGCACAAGGAGTGGAAACTACCAAGATGGGGCTTCCCAGCAAGGAGTGTGGGAGTCAGTGGGTGGCTTCAGAAAATCAATCTGGAGAGTTAGGGAAGAGGGTGAGCTGGGAGGGTGAAGGCTCAGGAAATCGGAGGTAATGAGCTGGAAGGAGGGCACACCAGGGAGGTCAGAGAGTCAGGGAGGAGGGAGAGTAAGGAGGGACTGACCTGGGAAAGCTGGGAGCCCGAGGACCAGAGCTGGAGGAAGGGGAGCTCGAGAGGAGGTGGAGCCAGAGTGGAGGGAGAGGAGGAGCAAGATGAACTGGAAAGGAAGGAGAGTCTGAGAGGAGGGGGGCCCAGGGAGGAGGGGGAGCGGGAAGGAGGGGAGGTGGCTCAGTAGAGGCAGTTCAAGGAAAAGGACTCGGGACTAGGGCATCTGCACGCTCTGGGTGACCTGACAAGGGGTGGCTACAGGCGGCCCAGGGGAGCTCCTGCTTAGCCTGCAGGCACTGGTTCCCTGTGTCCCCTGCAGGGACTTGGGGGCGCAGGCTCTGTGGGCCTGTTCAGGGCCTGGCCTGGAGGAGTCCCAATGTGGAAAGGGTGCAGGTGCAGACTTGTTGCCCTGACGAGTGTAGCTCAGGTGCTTGGAGAGTGCCCCATCCCTACACCGAAAGGTCACAGGTTCCATTTCTGGTCAGGCACATACCTAGGTTGGAGGTTCATGGTTCAGTCCCCCATTGGGGTACATACAGAGGCAGCCAATCGATGTTTCTTTCTCACACTGATGTTTCTCTCTCTCTCTCTCTCTCTCTCTCTCTCTCTCTCTCTCTCTCTCTCTCCTCCCCCCCTCCCTCCCTCCCTCCCTCCCTTCCTTTCTCTGGAAAAAAAAAAGATTTGTTGATGGAGGAAAGCCGAAGGAGGTTTCTGGTTTGGGTGATGTACCACTATCCGTACATAAGCCGTCATCACTGCTCGAAGCTCGCTGACAGGAGACAGGACCTCTCCCTATTATTTCTGCAACCTTTTGTGAGTCTGTGATTATTCTGAAATAAAAAATTAAAACCCAGACAAAATTGTCTTGCTCTGGAATTGCCTGCAGCCATCTCCAGTATTCAACCTGAAACAGAAACAGGTTTTGTTGTCCAAGTAGCAGTTTCTCAATTAATTCTTAAAAGAATGCTTGTGAAAGCTGATCTAAATTTGTTTTTTGTTTAGTACACCTCATTATATGGTTTTTTTCTTAGCATAATTTTATGAACTAGGAAAAAATGTAATTTTTCTTGTTCCTTCTTGTGTCCTTGATGTCTTCTCTTAAACCCAAAGTGCCCATGAACTGCTAATTTTCTGCATGGGCTCCAACTTGGAAACAGCTGGGAACCGCTGGGGGAGAACCCAGCTCAGTGAGGGACAGGACCTCTGAGGGGAAGTCACCGAGGCTTCAGCGGGGGTCCAAGGGCTGGGTGGTCTGGAAGTTACAGGTAGGTGGTGGGTGACATTGACAGGGTTGAGTGGGTGAGCTCAGGTCAGAGTTAGAGTGGGGGATGCTGGCGGGAGACATTTGCAGGCAGGAGCCGCAGGAGGAAGCTGGGGCCAGGGACGGTGCCTGTGGAGGGTTTGCTGCACCTCCCTCTCACTCCAGCATTTCCAGGGAGGGAGCTGAGGGGCTTGGGGCCTGGCACCAGTTCCCCTCTGACATCCACACTGAGCAGCTGCCACTGCCCAGGTGCGAACAGAAGCACTCTGCAGGTGTGACAGGACCCTGGAGGGCACTGCTCCCCATATGCCGGGGCCCTGAGTGGCCAGCCTGCTGCCCAGGAACACTCGAGATGCCCATAGCCCTGGCAGAGCTGGTCAGGCTGGACTGCGTGTCTGTCTAACAGGTCCCCAACCTTCACCAGGCCAGGGCTGAACGGAAACATTATCACAATTTAATTACCTTTCACAGACGCAGCCTGAGAAACCCCACTCCTTGGCCGGCATGCCAACCTCGAATGAAGCCAGGGGTGAGCGGAAATGTGCCCCCCGGGGCCAGGGAGTGCCCCTGAGGAGCTGCACACACGCTAATGAAGTTTAAAGGTGACCTGGGGGCCCTGGGCCCACACGGGGCCCAGCGGGCTCCCCCCAGCAGGACTGCGGACTCCAGGGCCAGCCCAGGCTGTCCGGATGGTCTCAAGGGCTGCATTCCCCCCCTCCTTTCTCTCTTTTCTTTCCTTCTTCTTCGTCTTCTTCTTCTTCTTTTTCTTTTTTAATAAAACGGATGATAAAGGGTCCTGCCAGGAACCATTGTCTTCCAAAGTCCATAGTGTTTGAAATTAATTTATCCGCTTCGGACGGTGTATAAATTTCTCATTACGAGTGTCAGTGATGAACAAGAAACCATTCCAAGCGATGTCTCGGGCCCTTGCCAAGCCGCGGGCCTGGGGTCCCTGGCGGAGCCAGGGCGGCGACAAAGGGTTTCACACAGTCAGGAGCGTTAACTATGCATGCTTTCGCGTTGCCCGGGCTCAGCCAAATGCCCTGTGAGAATGCCACGTCCACACCGGTTTTATTATTCCACACAGATGCCGCTGGCTGTGTATTTCCAGCTTGTGGAGCATAATGTGGGGCGTTGGGGGTTCTCTTGTTGCTGAGCATGTACTTTGTTACTTTACCCTCCCCACGCCTTCTTTCTGCCCCCCACCCCCAGATAGCTGGGGCAGGGAAAGTGGGGGCAGCAGGGGAAGCTCTTGGAAGGGTTGGGGAAAGGTGGGGGAGGGGATTACATGAGTCCCTTTGAGGTGTGTGAGTTGGAGGGGAGGGTGTGGAAACTAAAGAGAGGAAAGGGGAGGGCAGAGAGGAGGAGGTGAAACCCTGGGAAAAAAATGGCACCCCTTGGTCCTTGTTGGGCCAGCTCCACGGGGCGCAGAGAGAGCCCTGCCCGCCAGGCTGCTGACCAGGCTGCCAGCCGTGCTCGTGGCTGTCCTGCCCACCCCCTGCTCCCCAAGACACAGCTTCAGAGGAAGGGGTCCTCAGGGTGCTCCTGCCATGTGTCACCTAATCCTAAATGACAGTGTCCATCCAAGACCGCAAGGGCAGAAGAAGTGGCAAGGCTGGGGCACAAACCCCAGCCGAAGGTAGGTGTGTGCAGCCTCCTGCTCCCTTGGCACCGGGAGCATCGCCCCATACCCCCCAAAGTCCACAGCCTCTGCCCTCTCAGGGCTGCCCGTCTCTGGGCTTCTGCTCAGGAGCCCAGTCAGTCTCCCTGGCAGAAGGAGGCCCAAGAGCAGCCCAGAGGCAGCCCGGGCTCAGCCAGGGTCCTGAGTAGGACTCAGAAGAGCATGGTTTGTCCAGTGTCACCAGGGTGTGGACAAAGCAGAGACCTTAGGGGCAGGGCAGAAGGACTGGCTGGGAATCAGGAGGCCCAAATGGAATCCTGCTTGTCCTCTAGCTGCCTGTGTGCCCAGTCCACTCCCCCCATCTCTGAACCTTTCTGAGCACATAAAGGCTGGGGCCGGGAGTCTCCACGTGGCTCGTGGCTATGGGCTCCATGAGGACAGAGAAGGGGGCAGGCCGTGCTGACTGTGGTGCCATCGACACAGATTGCAGTCTCCACAGCCAGAGAAGATTGGGGTCCCCCTCTTAGGGGCCTCGCTGGTGACACTGCCTGCAGAGTTGCCCCCAGCCCCTGGGATATGTCCCATCACCTTCTCGACACAGGGCCCTCTTCCTTAGGGATCCTGGCCAGAGTGCTGAGCTTGGACCCGGGGCCACCTCCAAGAACCACCACTCTTGGCTGACGTGCTCACTCTCCAAGCCCATGTGCCCAGCCTCCGAGGGCAGGGCCCCTTGGAATGGCTGTTTGGGATGCCTGGCAAGTCACCGACCCTGGGCGGTGGGCCAGCCCACAGCCCCTGAGGAGGTGGCCTCATTAAAGGTCTCATGGTCCAGTGGGCAGGGCATCAGATTGGACATCTGGAGGCTTGGGGCCTGGTCCAGCTTGCTGCTGCTCTGCTGGGTGACCCTAAGCAGATTACTTGGCCTCTCAGTGCCCCATCTGCCCCTTCCCCCCATCTGGCAAGGCTTCCTGGAGGGAGCATTAGGGGGTGGCTCACGGGGTGCGGATTCTACAGCACCTCGGGTTAGCCTTCCCAGCCATGCCAGGGTTTGACAGGGACTCGCAGGCACCCCGCCTCGGGCTGCCACAGTCCTGCCTCAGAGGCGAAAGCCGTGAGAGGCTCTACAGCATCTTGAAGAGGAGAGACCATTAGAACAACCTCTCCTTTTGCAGATGGGGAAACTGAGGCAGGGAACACAGCTGAGTTCTTTGATAAGTTAAGAACTGGAGCACCCATCCTCTGGCCTTTCTATCCCCCCTCAGCTGTTCACTCTGTCTCTTCTTCCCAACAAGGTCCCCAGGGTGACACTTTCATCATAAGGGTCTGACCCTGTCAATCCGCATCAGCCCCTCCCACAACCTCTTGTCTGAAGGCGATCAACCCCCTCAGCTGGCATCCCGGACCCCCTTCCTCTGCAGCCTCCTCCATTGCCTTCCTCTAGCCATCCACAACCTGGCTCCGCATCACCAGGGCAGGGCTCGGGCCCCCCACATTCCTGCTGTTCCTGCCCCATGGGGGCCTCCTCCCCTCTCTCCTGGGTGAACTGATGGCCGGCCCTTCATGAGTTCAGTGGAACATCCCTTTTGCTTGACACCTACTCCAAGCTGTCCCCAAGGACATGGCCTGCCCTTTCCTTTCGCAGCACGAGGCCCACCTCCACCAGCGCTCTGCCCATGTTGGGGGCAGGGCATTCCCAAGCAGGACTGCCTGTCAGCCACGTTGGGGCCAAAAGGTAGGTCCAGGGGTTGGCACATCATCAAAGCCAGTATCCTAACTCACAAGCCCCTGCCCACTTCCCTTCCCTCCTCTCACTCCCTCAAGCACCTGTAAACAAAGCTCTTAGAAGCTCTGTCCAGGGAGCAGTGGCACACCGGGCAGTCCTACTGCTCCAGGCTACACCACCCCAGCCCCCCACTCCTGCTTTCTGGTGTGTGGGCCCAGCCCATCATAACAGACTTCCTTACTGTGCCTTCCCACGTGTTAGGGAGCATGCACTTACTTACATGTATGCTAGTATGTATAATTTATCACATAGGTGCATGACAGCATGGCTGCTTAGTTTCTTGCTGAGGAGACCAAAGCTCAGAGACATTCAGCAGCTTGCCTGGGCTCACACAGCTGGAAGAGGCAGAGCTGGGATCTGAGCCCAGATCTGCAGGATTCAAAGCTCCTGCTCCTGCCCCCACTAGCACCTGCTCTCCTCCCTCCCTCCCTCCCTGCTAAGGGACTGCCTGGAGGCATGGAGTCAGCTGAGTTGCTGCAGGCAGGAAGGAATTTCCCAGGCATTGTAACCAGTCTTCAGAGCTCCTCCCAACGTGGAATGTCAGACATCCACAGCCTCATGTTAGCAAGATTCCATCTGACCTCTGTCTCAGCGACATACATAAGGAACTTGTGGGGATTAACCTCTTTCCGTCCTTCTCCATGATGCTCTCATTACTTTATTTATTTATTTTTAATTTTTAAATTAAGCATCTCAAGGATCATGGCTTGGGGCAAGAGCCAGAAATGAGATGTTAATTAAAATCCTTAAGCCTTTAAAATATCAGTTCTCCTCCAAGGGATCTAAAGGTTTACTATAATCCCAATCAAAGGCTTAGCAAGATTTTTAAAAAACAGCAATTGACAAGTTGGTTCAAACATTTTTATTGGAAAACAAGGCACCGGAAAAGCCAAAACAAGTTTGAAAAAGAACAAAGTTGAGGGATTCACACTCACCGATTTCAAGACACACTATACAGCTGCCAGAATGAGACAGTGTGTTAGGAGGTAGACAGGGATCAATGGAAGCGAACAGGTGATTCAGAAATAGTCACACAGACACGGTTGCTGGATTGCTCTTGGACAGAGATGTAGGCAATTCAATCTTTTCAACAAATGGTGCTGGAGCACTTGGGCATCCATATTCAAAGGGACAAATCTGGATTCTTAGCTACATGTAATACAAAAATTAACTCAAAACAGACCAGAGACCTACAAGAGAAACCTAAATCATAAAACATCTAGACAAAAGCATAGAAGAAGGCCTCTGTGACCCTGAGTTAAACAGACAATTCTTAGATATGGCACAAAAGTGAAATCCATAAAAGAAAAACAAATTCTTACACCGGATTTCTTCAAAATGAACCACCTCTGCTCTTGGAACATCCCCGGGCTCAGGGCCCCAGCCAAGCCCGGCCTCTGCCTCGGTGCGGCGGGATGAGGCAGGCGGGTGAGTCGCCCTGGTCAAGAGCAGCAGCGGAGGCCAGAGACAGTGGGCACTGTGGCCGGAACGAGCTGGGGACGCTCCCCATAATGTGCAGGCTGCTTGGCCTTCAGTGTGACACTTACCTTCTCTACTTCCTGCTTTCTCACCTGAAGGGAGCTGCCTCTGGAAGAGTCGCCTGGAGGGACAGGGGAAGTAGGAAAGCGCACCCTTCAAAGTTTCAACTTCTTTTTCCTTCTCCTCAGAGAGGACATGCAGTCATTCGATGCCCCCCTGCAAGAAGCCCTGCTCCAGCCCAGAGCTTGAAACCTGGACGATGAAGGGAGACAAGGGGATGTGCCATCTCTCCAGGGCTGTGATGGTTCCAGAAGCCAAGAGTGAGAAGTGTGCAAAGAAGCAGGAGAGAGGATGGAGGGAGAGGAGGGGTGGGAGAGAATACAGGGAAGAAAGCAAAAGCATATGGCCAAGCCCAGGGGCTGAGGAATGGGGATGACAACTACAAACCGGTGTGGTGACTTCGAAGAAGAACCTCAGTGGTAATGACTTGACGACTCACTGGCTCCTCACAAACCCCCACACCTTCCATTGCTGCCAGGCTCTGCGGAGCTGGGGCAGGCCCTGTCCCTGTGAGGGGTTTCTTCAGCCAGGCGCATGCAGCCCTCCGGACTGTCAGCAGCAAAGTCTTCCTTTAGTTCAGAAACTGATGTTAAAATGACATCAATGTTCATTCAATCATCGCCAGGACAAGGTGTTTTATATTTTAGAAAGTGTTTGAGGCAAAACAGATGCAAGAACAACTTTTGGCCTGGGAGGGTTATCGGTTACATATCATGTCAGTTACACGGGACACTTCACCCCTCAAGCATGCTGGAAGATGGGGTGCCACAGCTTGAGTGAGGAGCTCAGGAGCTTATGGACAGGTCTCACGGGTAGGGAGACTAGCAGTTTGGGCAGGGGCCAGAAGCATGGATTAGTGAAAGGGAGAGGAGGGGAGGGGAGGGGAGGGGAGGGTGGAAAGGAAGAGAGCAAAATTACCAGATATATTTACTTTCACTCTGCATTTAAAAGGTAGAGGTCTCCTAGACAATTTCATCAACTCAAAAAGCATGGATTGAGCCTGTTCTATGTTTGGGTTCTGAGCCAGACACTGGGAATAACCAAGGCTGGGGGTTTCCTGTTCAGAAGGAGCTCCCCAAAACAGGCCTATGGGAGCTCTCCCACCCACCCCAAACCCCCCATCCCCGATCCCCATCAGCCATCCTGGTCTCATCAGGCCAGTGTCTGACAATGCCCGTCACCACTTTATTATTGAAACAAAATCCAAGTGTTTGTCCTAGCTGACAAGCTTGAGGAAGCAGGCCCTGCCTGCACTCTCATGTCCCACCAATCCCCCCTCCAGTGCAGCCCCAATCCAGCTGGGCGTTCCCCTGCTCCGCCGGCACCCGATGTCTCTCCAGGCCGGCCCGTCCACCCTCCCACCTCCCGCACACCTCCCGGACATCCTCAGCATGGCTTCCGGTGGCTTTCCCAGGGAGGCTCCCCAGAATGCACACGCTGTATTGCCAGCTTCCTCTTAGCAGTTAGCACAATAATGATCAGATATGTCTCGTTGCTATCTCCTCCCCCAAACTGAAGGCTCCATCCCAGTGGGGACTGGGCCTGGCTCCTCCCCAGTGATAGCCTCAATGTACACCCACGCTAGCCCCGAGAGGGAACGAATATTTGTGGACCAAATGAGTAAGTGAAGAAACAGAGGCTCTGTGGAGGCCACAGCGGGTGGGCTGGGCCTGACTGGGGCTCCCCGGCGAAGGGAGACGGAGCTGCCAGCCGAGCTCCACAGGCTGCGCGGCAGGAAGAGGCGCTGAGCCCCCGTGGCCGTGGCCGTGGCCGTGGCTGTGTCCCGGGTCTTCTGGTCCTCAGTCCCTGGGCCCCGTGCTCGCCAGGCCTCCCTCCTGCTCGTCTTCCACGTCCACGAATCCGTTTACTCCTCTCGCTCCCTTGGGGCTGGACATGGCACCCTCCTGTGGTAGAGCCCTGATTGCTGTGTGAGTTTCTGTCATCTCCCTTCTCTGGGTTTTTGTCTGGAGTAGCTATGCTTCCCCAGCTGCTCAGCACAGGGCCTGCGGCCTCGCCCTGCACCCATGGGGCTTTCTGTCTGCTCACCAGACCCACCTTGTCCTGCAGCAGCTCTGAGTCAGTCCATAGCTTGGGGCGGGAGGGGATCAACTCTCCGACTGGGGTCTGCACAGGAGGCCCTGATCCCGGTGTCCTGCCAGCTCCCTCCGATGCCCTTGCTTCACCCACAGCCGCCGAGCACCCACTCTCCGGGGCTCCTCCTCACACGCAGGTGCTGCGGGGAGCGGGCCTCTGAATCCTCGCCCAGCACTCTCAGGCTGACCACTCAACTCGGACTCGGGAACTGCAGCACCTCTCGTGGGTGGCAGGCAAAGGAAACACCTGGCTGCCCCACAGGCCTGGCACAGCTGGTACTTCCTGAGTGGCAGTCCCTCCCCTTCTCTGAGCACCTGGTGGTGCAGGCATTATGTTCTCCAGTGGCAGGCCCGGGGGTTAAAGGCATCCCACGCCTGACTCCAGCAGGGGTTCCTTCAGGAAGACCCGCCCTGCGGAAGGCATAAGGTGGGTCGGGAGGCTACACGATGTACTCCCCGCCTCTCAGGGCCCCAGGCTGCGGAGGGCTGCACTGCACGCACAGTTGCTCAGCAGGAACACCCCTGCCAGAGTCCTGAGCTGCGCTGCCATGAAGAGGGACCCTGGGTGAAAGCAGCCACTGTCTGGATGCCCGCCTGGGCATGAAGCTGCTCTCACCGAAACGCTCACGGGCTCGGGCAGTGGGCGATCAGTGCCCCTGCCCTGCACTGGGCACAACACTGTCCACATCAAGTCACAGCACGTCCGCCTTATTTGCCAATCTGTTGACTGTGCCCCCTGGCCCCCGAGTCCCTATTCATTGGGTGGTAAACATGTTACCTAGCAACTGAGTGTCAATATCAACAAAGGCTCTGATGAAGTTGTTAATCTAGGCAAGACTGACAGAGGGCTGAGGTGCTCTGTGCTGGCTCCTCCACTCATTGTCTGACACTCAGACAGGCCCACAAGGGTATCGAGGCTCAAAAGACCCTACATCTCCCTCCACTGTGAAAACGCAATGAAGTGTGCATCTCAGGCGGGGAGAGGCCTGGCACTGGCCGCCTGGTGATACTGTTTTCTTCTTTCTCTCTTCCCCACAGTGCCTCAGCCCACGGGGCAGAGTGCTTCCCCTGAAAGCAGTGGCCGCTGCTAATTTTGGAAGGCATGCCTGTCATTTGCTCTATTCACAGGGCTCCAGGTTGGGTGAGGAGGGCAGAGCTGGCTCTGGACTCAGCCCTGTGCCAGGCTCAGGCCTCCATCGCAATCTGCAGCGGAATGAGGCTGAGTACGTGGCAGGCACTGCGAGGGGGCAGCTGCTGCCTCTCCCTGGAGCTCATACTTAGGTGGAAAGAGGACATAAACAAACGAAGAAACAAGGTCATGATCTAATGCTATGCGGGTACCTGGGAAAGAGCATTTCAGCAGGAAGAGGGGCAAATCCAGTTCTGAGGAATGTGTTTTGTATCTTCAAAGAGCTGCAGGAA